>CAUYQV010155916.1:0-25145 GCA_963574575.1 Galagoides demidoff | reverse complement strand
TTCTTTTTTTTTTTTTTTTTGAGACAGAGCCTCAAGCTATCCCTGGGTAGAGTGCCATGGCATCACAGCTCATAGCAACCTCCAACTCCTGGGCTCAAGCGAGTCTCCTGCCTTAGCCTCCCAAGTAGCTGGGACCACAGGCGCCCGCCACAACACCTGGCCATTTTTTGGTTGCAGCCATCATTGTTGTTTGGCGGGCCCGGGTTGGGGATTCGAACCCACCACCTTAGGTGTATGTGGCTGATGCCTTAGCCGATTGAGCCACAGGCGCTGAGCCTATTAATCTGTTTCAATCTCTGCTGCCCTCCCAGGTCATAGAAGTTGGAATTTCGTTCTTTTCTTTTGAATGACTTAATGCCTGGTCTAGAGATTCTTTTCATAAGTTCATCGTCGCCCATTTGTATTTTTCTCTAACATTGTCTATTCATAGCATTTTTGCCCATTTTTCTGTTGGTGGCCTTTTTCTTATTTATAAGTAGTCTTTGTTAATAACTTATTAACTTTGTCTTATGTATGTGAAATATTCTTTCTCAGTTTCTCATGTATCTTTTCATTTCACTCATGGTAATTTTGTTTTCGTGTTAATATGTAGAGAAACTGAAGCTGAGAAAGGGGAAATCATAGGGAGTGTTCCAGCTGAAGCTCTGTCTTTTCCAGAAATGTCCTTACAGAGGACTAGGATGAAAGGGCCATGGTTACTATAAATCAGATACCAGCTTTGGGGAAACGTGTCTAAATGTTCTGACGATAGTCAAGTCGCAGATAGAGATTCCCCCAATGTGTATAGAATCTCTGAGAGTCAGAGCTTAGATTCAGAAAGCAGAGAAGCCTTTACTCTCTAGAGATCTGGGAGAAACTGTACGGACATCTTGCTCTTATTCTTTACGTGATGCTCTGTTGAACACTGTGCCTGTGCCTGGCAAGGTTATTCAACTTTTGGGTGAATGAATAAAGAAATGAGTATAAATTAAATGATATATGTCTAAAAACAAATGACTCTGCAGACATGAGAATTTCAACCTAAATACATACTTTTGTATAGGCTGCAATAGCATTAACTTAAAGACAACTCCAAGCTGTGTAGTTTTTATAATATTAATCTGTTTGTTTTTATGTTTCTGCTACTTGAGTGATACTGCAGAATTGTTCACTCCAAGACTCCTTCCCACCTAAAATCAATGAATACCATGTTTCCCCCAAAATAAGACCTAACCCCAAAATAAGCCCTAGCGGGAGTTCTATGCATTTGTTAAATATAAGCCCTACCCTGATAATAAGACCTAGTGACAGGCATGGCTATGTAGCCTATCTGCATAGCCACGCCATGCATTTTGGCATGGAGAGGAAGACATCCCCTGAAAATAAGACCTAGTGTATCTTCTTGAGAAAAAATAAATATAAGACAGTGTCTTATTTTCAGGGAAACACAGTACCTATATATTCAGACCCAGTAACTTTCCCACTGGCACGGTAGATTCTGGTACACATGTGAAACCCACATGTCTAGAAATTCAAGGTTAAAGCTCCTATGGCACCTGTAACTCTGGCCTCTTGCCTGTGTGTACTGAGATGTGACATTAAGGTCTTTCATTGCGTTGGACACATAGTACTGGCTGGGTAAACCAGGTCTTGCTTTTGGGAAAGCATTTCAGTTTTCAAGAATGCATTCTCTTTGAGGTGGCGTGAAAAAATTACTAGGATTTTGATCATAAACTACATGGCAGACACACTGTTCCCCAAAGATGGCAAATACCTTAAATATTTCAGAGTTTGGTTCATTTTCATAGGTTTGAACCATTTTGAAGCTGATACATTGGTGCTCTGCATTATCTGAATATACATCTGAACATTCCATCTCTGAGCCTGCTTGGAATGATGCTGATAAACTGAGTCTTTGCTTTGGTTGGATGAAATGTCAGGGTTTCAAACTGGGGCAAGGCCCAACCAACGCATGAAAAAAACATCAGATCTGTCGGAATTCGCACAGAAATTTGATTTGAGGTCCAGGGAAACAACCTTTCCTTTGGTCTTTTCTCAATTGCTGACTCAACCTTTCCTTTGGTCTTTTCTCTATTTGCTGACTCATTCTCAAAAGGAACTAGAATTGTAGCCCAGGAGAGATGGCCCAGTTGAAAAGACAGCTCCTGGTGATGTCTCCAGAGCACTAGCACAGAAGACATGTTCAAAGAGGCAAAAAGCATAATCACGTTTTTATGACATCTGGCAAAATACAGTTTCTTCTTCCTCTCTTAATGTCATATTTACTGAGCAGATGTCTTTGAAGACAGCCGACAGCATTTCTTATTGTCTGAACTCATCACTGGGTTGGCAGGCTAATCCTGACTGCTGCCCCTTCTTGAGTGACTTCTGATAAGCGGGGGAATCCCTCACTTTCCTAAAGAGTACAACAAGAACAGGAAGGATCCCGTCCCTAAGAGATCTGTATAGCTATGTAGCTCATCCCTCTGTTTATGATTTTCTGATTCTCCTTTCTACTTGTATTGCAAGATCCAAGTTCTCTGTGACAGTATTTTAGGTCCTTCATAATCTAGTTCCTCCCAGTCTTTCCACACCCACCTTCTCCTTCACATGCACCCTCCCCAAAGTATTCCACTTTCCTAGAAAGCCCTTGACCATATTTTCCTGTGCAATGCTTACAGCGCTCAAGGCCAAGCTCTAACCACCTATGCCAAAAGATGATATGGCTGTTATATGTAGAAAAAGCAAGAATTATGGAATCAGAAACACTGGGCTGGAAACCCAGCTCTGTCACTTATTAGCTGTAATCTTAACAACTTGCCTTAGCTCTTTGAATTTGAATACCTTCCCTATTAAATAGAGATGAGATGATGTTCCCTTCCAGAGGGCTATTGTGGGGATGAGATGGAAGGATGTGAAAGTGATTTTCAAACAGTAAAAAAGTACACACATAATTATTATCGTTAGGTCTTTTTCTGTCTCTCCAGTTCAAGTTGTGCTTTCCTCTTAGGGCTACCAGAACATTTACTGGGCACACACACACATAGACACAGAGCTTATCTTCTGGGGAGCGCTCCTGGTCAGCAGCCCCTTTGCCGTGGTATTCTTTCTTTACAGAACTTAGTTACCTAGTTCAGTCTCTAAATAACAGTCAGGCAATTGCATTCATGTGATTGATCAGTTCACCAGTCCATGAGGCTGAGGTTACAAACCCCCATGAGACCAGGAAGCTTTGTATGGAAAGGGGTTATTTCACAGATTGCCTAATTTGTCCAACTTCCAAGATACTGGCCCAAAGGGAGGCAGCGTGGGGATCCTTGACCCCAACCGTTGCCTCTGGGGAAGCATCTCAGTGCACAAACGCCTGCTAGTGTGTCTATCAGGTCAGTAGTACAATTGTAATATTCAGAGAACGGCATCACTTATAGATACCCTCCTACTGATGAATAAATGCATGAATAGGGTCAATCATTACAGCAACAGAAAATGAAACAGGGTGTAGTCTATAGAGCAGAAGACACCTGCACAGCTCTGAGGTTACTAAAAAAGGCTGGCTGAAGGTTTTGTGATGTTGTGTGTTTGTTTGTATGTGTACATGTGTATGTAACCAACAGTGTCCCTCAGCCTACTCAGCTGGTCATAAAACAAAAAAGCAGAACATACACTGAGACTGGTTTAAGTGCAGGCCAAAACATTTTTGATAATCAATATAAAAAATTTTTTCCCATTCTTTTTTTAACTGGGGGCAACTTAGGATTAGCATTAGACTAAGGCTACATATCTAGAAAAAGAGGGTTGGTTTAAATCAACTACTTTTTAAAACAAATGTCAAATTAACTGGTTAACCCCAAATGGAAGGTGACATTGAAATCCTGCATCTTATTTAATTCAGTTGTTATGCAAGGCCTAGGTGTACACAGACCAGAAGATGGATCCAAATGATACATTCTAGTATGTCTGAATATATTGTATTTAAATAGTCAAATATTCAATCATAAAAAGAGTTGCGACAGGAATTCAGCCTACCTGCCCATAGCCTGTAAAGAGGTTGGGTTATTAAGTAAAATATATTTCTGGATGTCTCCTGGTCATGGAGACTTTATTTACTTTGTCTACAGGAAAAGGAGGATTTACTTTGGAAGAGAGCTATCTAAAAATTAGAATTTGTTTTTGTCTTTAAGTTTTTTATTAAATAACAGAAGTGTCTTTGATTCAAAGTGCCAGATGCTTTATGATTTTTCTATTAAAGATTTTTCTGTCTCTCCCCCCTCCAGGATTCTATAATTCACAGTAATGAAACAAAAGCAAATGCCATTTTCATAGTGTAATGGAAAGAACAGCAACCTAAGGGTTCTGAGCCCTGACCTTTCACCCTGACTCTGTCGGTAATGAATTGTAGGATCCTGGACCATTCATTTAACACCCCTGGCCTCATTCTCCCCACCCACAGAATAAGAATGCCAACTAAATATTCTTTAAAGTTCTCAAGCTGACAACCTATAAACTTAAATTTAAATAGCAGTGGAAGTGGAAGGAAGCTTTTTGGTATAAATTATTCACACACAAAACAGGATTATTCATTTGGTAATTACCTGAGGGGAATTCTGCATGATCACAGGGGCAGATAAAGTGAATGGCAGAGTCTTCCTTGCCTAGAGTTCTGTGAATCCCGGTGCCCTGAAGGTTACAAGGTGGGGCAGTAGCCCTTCCTGGGGACACAAGTCAAGTCTCTGGTCTCAAGTGTGCCTCACTCAGCTGCTTCTCCCCCAAATCTCTCTCTCAAGTTTCCATGCCCTGCCTCCAGTGACCTGTCCCCCAGGGTTTGCAGAGCCTGGTGGTAACCCAAACTTTCTTTCCAGTCTTGCTCTCCTGTCATGAATGGGTTGCGAGGTGCCGTGATGAGGTGGAAGGTGGGAACTGACAGTATCTCTGCTCAGTTTGTCTGGCTGACGTGGCCCTGTCTCTGCTCCAACCCGCTTTGTTGTTTTTCAGAGAATAGATCACAACAGACAGGGATTATTTTTCTTTATGTGTCTGTTGCCTTCGCTAGAGTATACATTCCTGGGGAGTTTTATTCTGGATACTTAAAACATAATAGACACATTGTAAATATTTGTTGAATTAATGAAATATATGTTATGGTAAATCAGACCTATGATCTAATTTTCAGACCAACCCTTCCCAGCACGCCAGTCCCCAACAGGGAAGTTCAACTAAGATGCATCCAGCTAAGATATCAGACTTTACTTAATTCCTACTGTGCCTATAGGGCAAAGGGGAGCTTTGCCCTATTGTTACAGATGAGGAAATTGAGCATCTTCTATCAAACACACAGCCGCTAAGGAGCAGGGCCTACAATGAATCTGGGTTTTCTGACTCCAAGTCTGCTGTGCGTTTCCATATTTCCCAGTTTCATCCTCCACAGCTGTGTCTCCTCTCACTGTCCTCCAGTCTGTGATGGCACCCTGTGCTCTGAGCCAAGCTTCCATGGACGAAATCAACTGATTTCAAACAAAGCCTGCCTAGAACTTAGATGCAGTTTTTGAAACCAGGTCATTTCTTAAAGCGGGGACCAGTTCTGATGTGCTTTTCAACACTGATAATATCACTGTGGGAAGCAGAGGTGGGGTAGGGTGTTGCTTAATATCGCAGGTTAACTTGTCAGTGGCAAAAGAAAAGCAGTATGGCTCTTGCAAACTGGTGCTCCCAGTGTGATGCTCTCTCTCTAGGGATGTTCTTGGGGAAAAAAAGAGAAAGTAATACACCAGGACTCATTATTACCAAGCACACGATTGGCATTTTATCATCACATGGAGTGTACATTATACACAAAATAAAGGGGTTCAAGGAAGAAGCCCAGACCTCCCTGGCTTCCTAGACCCCAAACCTCCTAAACACTGAGGCCCACAGGTCATTTTGAAGTCCAGATTGAGGAAGAAATATGCAGGTGCATGAAATCACATCCCAGAATCATTCGAAGCTAATTTTTAAAGGCCATTCAAACTGGGAATGCACATTCTGGATCTGTGCCCACAGTCTACAAGCATCGCCAGGCTTCCATCAGCATAGGAACGGATTCAGCGCACACACGGGGAACAGTTCTTGTCAAAGCATATGAGCATAATTTTCAGGCACGGAAAAGATCAGGAAGGTATTACAGAGGTAACTCAGTCCTCCTATTTCATTTTTAGAATATGAAGCTCAGCCAGGCTTAATGGACTGTGTGTTAAGTCAGTGGCCTCTCTCCTGGTCCAGTGTTCTCCCCAAGTACAGGGTTTGCACCATTGTGGGAGGGAAGCCCCCAGATACAGCGTTCACATGTGCACAGAAAACTGTGGCTTTCACACAGTTTAAATCCAGATTATACACTGAACATACACTAAAGACTCAATCCTCTCAAATACTGGACATGGAAGACAGCTTCAAAAACCACTGTTCTGTGGGTGACCTAGGTGACGATTACAGTGCTCCTATGGAGAGTTTTGAGGGGTTCACAGTGATCCACCACCCACATGAAAAGAGAGAAGCATCACCCTATCCTTGGCCTGAAAGGACAGGTCCAAGTCTGCCTGCCACGGTGTGTGTATTAAAGAGGTTAGCACATCCTGGGTACACAGCCCACAGCTTCCTCCCTGCTCAGGCCTGTGCTCAGAGGTCTCAGCACTGTGGAGCTATGTCTTCACTTCTCCTCAGGGTGTCCACATCAAGACCCTGGAGCTATCTGACTCTCTCAGATGAGAGAGGGTCTTTGGGGGGAAGTGGCAAGTGTCCTGATTGGAGGAAGAGAGTTTTCCAGAATGCAGCATCTCATTACTAAACCCAGGGATACAGACACACACACACACACCAACAGGAAGCAGAGACACAGGCATTAACTGGCCCAAGATCCCCACTCCTGGGTCTCAGTGGGAATCCTCTCACCCACTCCTCTCCCACTGCTGCCGCAGAACCCAGTCTCTGAGAGGCTCCCTTTAACACATCGCAATCAGTATCTCATCTCCAGATTTTCAAGTTCCTTCAGTTGGTAGCTTTTACCTAAGTCAGCATATTTCAACCTTTCAGAAAAAAAAAAGAGGCTTAAAAAATAAAAACTATGACCCCACCCAAAAGATAAAAATCTCTTGACTTCTGTAAGCCCCACATCTTAACATCTTAGCTTCCTCTCATTCAGCATTGCGCGGGGAGCTGATGTCTCTGGGTTCTGGGGAATGGCGGGCTCTGCCAGTCCCCACCTCACCGAGCTAATGGTTTTTCCAGACGAGCTCCTGCTTGGCGTTGCGGCAGCCCTGCCGCTACCTCCTGCTCCCATTCATTCCCTAGGTCCTCTAAGGCCAGTCTCACAAGGGGGTGTCCCTCCTCTGTGCACTCGGCCCTACTTCCAAACCCCTTCAGAGGCAGCAGCCAACCCCTATGAAGTCTGACGCGACCCCCAGACCCTCCCCAGTCCCTCGGGGCTGCACTTTGCACCCTGGACCCAGGAGTGGCGGTCGGGGTGGGGTGGGACGGCCAGGCAGGCACCCGGCGCAGGCTCAGAGTCGGCCCCCGCAGGGGCAGCGTCTCTGAAGGCCCAGGGACCCCGTTTAAGAAGACAGCCCCGGGAGCCCTTCCCCGGCAGCCGGCGCATGACTGGGCGCCGCGGGCCAGGGCGCCAGGAGGCTGCGCCGACAGAGGCGGGGAAGGAGAGTCCCTGCCCGAGAAGCGGCGAGGCGGGCCCGTTAGTCCGGGGAGCCGATGGCTCCCGAGCGCTGATGGCTCCCGAGCACCGAGAGGGAAGACAGAGCAGCCGGCGCTGACATGTAAACAGGGGCTTCCATGTGGAAGAGCGGCTCCCACAGACCCAACACGCTCTCGCAGCCCAGAGCTCCTGCGAGGGCTCCGCCACCCGCCCCAGGGCCCGCGGCGCAGGGGCCGAGCCGGCTGCACTGCAGCCCCCGCCCCCGCTGCGCTCGGCCTGTGGAGAGAGGCAGCCGGCAGCCCCGCCGGTGCCCGACACCGCGGCCAGGGGCGCTCCGGGTGCCGGGTGGGAGTGGTGGGGCCGAAGGTCTCCGCCCTAGACTCGGCTCCGCACCCGGGGTCCCCAGCTTTCACGCCGCCCCCTCCGCAGCCGGGCCGGCGGCACAGTGGAAGGGGGGCCGGACTCCACTTTGGGGCAGGGGGTTGGAGGAGCTCGCCCTCGGTGGGGAGCCAGGTTGCCCGCCCCGCGAGTGGGACTCGCAGCCCCAGCGCGGCAGAGACCGCGCGGAGCCGGGGCGCGGAAGGAAGGGACAGCGGCCACGTCTTCCGGGCCCCAGGCCCCCGCACCTAGCCCGCCCGCCGTTTCGCCGCCCAGGACGGCCCCCGCAGCCCCCAGCCCCCAGCCCACTGCCCCGCCGCTTACCTTAATAGTTCCGTCCATTTGGCCGAGTCTGCAGCCGAGCCCCCCAATATCCCACACATTGACCCGGTTACAGCCTGACCGCGCAGCCCCTTCAGATTAGCCCGGCGCGGCCTCCCTGGCGCCCTGGGCCCTGCCTGCGTGCCCCCTGCGAGCGCCCTGCCCTCGCTCCCCTGCGCACGTTTGTTGTTGTAGCGGAAAGAAAAAGAGACAGTTAACCGGATGAAACTTTTTTTCAGCTAATTTTGGGAAGTGACTTCACTTTGCGAATCGGGGAGGAAGTCCTATCTCTCTCTCTCTCTGTTTCTCTCTCTCCCTCCCTCTCCTCTTGAGTTCTCTCTCTTCTCCTCTCTCTGCGCTCCCCTGTCTTCCCTCCCCCCCAACACCCCCTTTTCCTTCCCTCGGCTGGTCCTGCTTTTCACATCACACTCTGTATAAATATACGCGGAGATGCCCAGATACGTTCATGCACCGCGCACACAGGATACTCGCTTCAGGGAGATAAGAGCCGGCCGGGAACAATGACGGGGTCCTCACCCAGCGTCCGCACCCTGATTCCCGCTGTCTGCAGCACCCGCCCCCATCACCTTCCCCCAAATTCCAAAGTCAAACGCTTTTGGCTTCTTTCCTTTTCCCGGGGCTGTTGGCCGAAGGTGGCCCTCCTGACTCACTCACTTTCCGTTTCTTCCCACAGATACGTTCATTAATGCTTTTTCCAGCCGGAGACAAACTTTTGGGGGCTGGGGGGAACGGCGAGAGAGTTTACTAGGGTTGGGGATATCCTGGCGCCTACTGCCGGGGGAGATCCGGACGCAGATCCGGGCAAACCAACCGTCACAAAGCGCATCCAACAAGAATTTTTCCACTCGGGCCCTCAGCTGCCGAGGCGCGGCGGACTCCCGGAGCCGCTCGCCCGCTCATCTACGCGGATTCGGGACAGTTTCGGGCTGACCCGCGCCGTCGGGGGCGCGGACTGCCCTCTGCGCGCATTGTTAGGAGAAGGGCGCCCTCCCGGGCAGCGCGTCTAGACTCTAGGCTCCCGGCGCCCACGGACTGCGAGGCTGACCCGCGGCACCCCAGGCCACCAGTCCCATCATCTGTGTCAGACCCCTAGCGCCTACCAGAACACGACGGCCCATGCACCAACTCTCAGGCCAGAGTCCTTCCAATTTCACCCTGGCCGTGAAGGAACTGACGTTACGGCAGGACGTTTCCTCCGCGGTGGTCAGCAGTTCCTGGGAGCGCAGCCCTCAACCGCTCAGCGCAGACCCAGACTTCTCCCAGGATGAGACCTGGAGGGCCGGCTCTGGATCATCCTCCCCACCCTTCCCTGAGCCTGGCCTCCCTGGGCCCACCGTGCCGCCCAGCCCACCCGCGGACCTCCCGGTCTCCCTGCGGAGCCGCCGCCAGCTCCAGCGTGGGCAACCTCGGGGCTCTCGGCCTGACTCCCTTCTCCCCGACCTCCAAAACAGGTTACCTTGTCCACGCTCTCCAGACCACGCTTTGGACTTTCGCACTTTTATTTAAGAGTCCGCCCAGGGAAAGAGGAAAAAAAAATCCAGAAGAGATCCAAGTCAATTGGAAAGAAAAAAATTCAAAAGGGTGTCCACGGCGGCGAAAAGAGGTGACATTAATTCTTTATTTCTTCAGGAGCAATTGAGCCCAAGAGCTTGTTCTCCTCCCTCCCGCCCTCCCCCCACCCCCTCTCGAAATTAGTCTCATCAATTCAGCTCCAATTTTGGGTTCGAATACAGACACGGGTCTGAACGTGACCAGACCTGGAGTGGCGGGTATAACCTACTAGCAATTGAGACTCGGCGTGCGTGTGGGGGCTGGGGAGGGGTGGATGGTGGGAAGGGGGCCGGCTGACTCCCCCCTCCTGTCTGCTTCTCAATCCAGGGGTCTGCTCCGGGGCTCCCCTGGGACTGCCACATCTGGTTACTGCTAGCGGGGTCAGTCCCCCCCTTTGCCTGGGGCCACCAGTTCTGGAGTTCAATTAAAAGAAATCAGGCTTAACCCTTTCCTCCCTGAAGCCGGTCTCACCGCCCTCTCGCTCCTCCCTTCAGCGTTTCCACGTGCTTTCCAGAGAGGAAAGAGGTTAACGGGAAAGGAAGAATGAATTACATCCTTTCAAACCCCAAATTGTTTCCTTTTCAGCCCAGACTCCACCGACCTTCAAACGACAACAGGGCTTTCAGGAGGGTGCAGGGAGACCGCTTCCCACCCTGAGCCTCACCAGAACCCCGCGCACCTTCAGCCACATTGCTCCTCTTTCAGCGGGAAAGGACTCCAACTCCACCACCAAGAGGCCCCCTTTCCAGGGCTGGGCAATCACAGAGGCTGTTAAAGGCCACCCCGCACGGATGACTGCCCCCTCCCTCCTAACCACACTCCTCCTAGCTTTTCAGAAGGCACCACTAGGGCAAACAGGATGGCCAGGTTCCTTTCCAACTCCTGTTAGCTTGGCAAATGAGGGCTTGTCTTCACAGATGGGTCGTCACCCCAACAACCCTAGCACAGCCTCCCAACTCCTTTTAGCCCTACTGCCTTCCCTATTGGAAGCACTCAATTTGGAACTAGATTAAAAGGAGGATTTGCCCTCCTGTTTTACTGTTGAACTCCAGAGCACTTTCTTTTTCTGCCTGTAAACACACACTTAGGGCGCTTTCATGATTTTGACGATGGGAGAGTGGGCAGTGGAGAGGCTGGCACAGGCAGCACTGTTCCTTTTAGATTCTTGCACAGATGCTGCTACCACTGACTTTTCAATTTACCAGCCCCTTGGTAGGGAGCTCCCATCTATTCCCTGGGGTCTCCACCCAGAAAGAAGAACTGCCCCCCTCCCCCCAGCTCTAAACAGATCTGCAGGCCTATCCGGTTCCCTCCACCAGCACTCATGTAACTCTGGGTTTGATGCCCAACTCTGCTGCTGCTGCTGCTGCTACTACTTTTTTAAATCCCAAAAGAGGGTGGGGGAAACCCTAACCAAGCACAACAGTAAACAAGTCTGCCCTGTTTAATGTGGTTACCACCAGACATCTGGAAAGATGGTTTGATCCTGGCAGCTCACATTGTTTTCACGAGCAGCCAGAGAGAATATTTTGAATGTTTGCATTGAGACAAATTGATAGAAAGCCTGTGGTGGGGCCCACTACAAATGAAAACTGTCTTGTGTTGGGGCAACCCCTTCCCTCTCCTCTCCCTGCCTTCTCTCCCCTCACCTCACCCTCTCCTCTGTCTCCCTTTCCTCCTCCTCACTCCCTGATGTACCTGCCTAGCTTGGGGACAGTTTCCCAGGCCCACACACTAGTGCACACCCTTTCCTGGCTCACCAGTGCTCTGCCCTGCCTCTGTCTTTCCAGAAAGGCTGGTGACCAGGGTTCCACTGGTGCCCATTCCACCAGCCCCAGGCTGGCTCTCAAGTCAGGGGAAGCTCACAGCCAAGGAAGCCCAGCCCAGCATTTAAAACAAAAGCTACCAACCAACTGGAGGAAAAAAGTGCCCCACAACAAAACAGCCTGCCACACATTTCTAATCTGGGTCACTTACGGGAAGAGTACACATGGGGGCAAATATTCAGGAAATGTTTGGCTTTGGAGCGTTTTCACTGGAACGTTGGTGAGATGACTGGCCTCACACCATTTGCACTTGACAATATTTTCAAAGATGCGGAAGTCCTCCTTCTCCCAGGAGGGGAGCGGCGGGGAGAAACGTGTCTTGGCTCGCTCAATGTCAGCCCTTTTGACCCGGTCAAGACTTTCCAGACGCGGGCTTCCCGGGATCAGCCGGTCTCAGCCTGGGTTGGGGTAGGGAGGACGCAACAATTGGAGCCAGGTCCCTGGGGAATCTCCGGACTCCAGGGCGGCTCTGTCACTTAAAACTCCGAAAGATGCCGAGCATCTCAGGAGGATCCTTCTCCCTCCGCTCTGCTGCCTGCGCAGACCCTCGGGTCCAGCTTGCTGCCGCCGCGGGTGTCCGAGCTGGCAAAGGGGAGGAGCAGGACCGGAGGAGAGGGGGCGGGGGGAGGGTGGGCAGGCCAGCGCCAAAACTCCAGACTGCACAACTGCAGCTTCAAGTGCCTGGCCTCTTGCTCGAGGCCATAATTAATTTGAGATTTATTTTTATTGGAGAACTCGAGTCTCGTCTGACCTTAGCCAAACAAGGCAGCTCGAGCCGCCCCTGGATGCGCTTGAATGCCGGGGAATATTTCTGCAGGACGGCTCTGCAGGCGCGCCTGCTTTGAATTTGTTTCTCAGACTTCATCTACTCACAGATTGACGGAAGATTTAGAGCCTCGGCTCGCCCTCCCTGCTCCCCACGCTGGTTCTTGCCTTAGTGCCGAACCGGTTCAAAACGCTACGTGGGAGGCCGCGGCGGCTGGAGGGCCCGCGAGGGGGAGGGTCTCTGCGCCCCAGCTCTGCGCGGGCGACCCCTAGACCGTGCGGCGTCTAGGAGGAAAGCCCAAGGGAGCCTGAGGCTGACCAAAGAACGGCAGGCTGACGAGAGCTGGAGACCAGCCAAGTGTCCAGACCCTCGCCTAGCAGGGGCGCCACGACGGGCACCCTGGGGTGGGGGCTGAGGGTGGGTTCAACTTCTTCAGTCAGCCCCGTCCTCCCAGCTGCCCCAGACGACATTTATTCTAAGTACGGACCATGATCCCTGAAACGCAACTTTGGGACCCGTCAGCCAGATGCCATGTCTGGGCTGTGTTGTTGTGACCATTCTGGGGCTAGCCGCCTTCTGTGGGATGGGGACCCAGAGGGTGTCTCCCCCAGAATGAAGGATGGGCTGAATCCTCAGGCTGCTAGGAGAAAGGAACAGCAAGGAGTCTGGGAGTCACCCAAGGAAGAAAAGGGGAAGACCCTGCCAGACTCTTTGGCATGGGACAGGAGTGGGGGGGAACTTACAGGGCTAGAGAGACCTAAACTTTGCACCATGCTGGTCAGGGGTACTCCACTGGGTCTCCTGGTCCCTCACCTGCACCATCCTGAGCAGATACTCCTGCTGGGCTTCCTGTGTTTAAGTTCTAGCTCTGCGCTGAACAGCCCTGTGGCCTTGAATAAGTTCCTCAACCTCTCTGTGCCTCATGTCCTCATGTGTATAATGTATTATACTAGAAGCTATCTCAAAGGGCTGTTGTAAAGATGAAATGAATATTTAAACTTTGTTTTGGTTCTGCCCCTTATAAGCTTTGCTACATTGACCTCACAATGCCTCAGTTTCTCATTTACAATGCGTGCTACCTCCTCCTTATTAATATTAAAATGTAATTAGTACAGATACGGTGCTTAGAACAGGGGCTGGCAGAGGTAAGGGCCATCTGACAGAGCTATTACTATCACCTTGGTCCCCTCTCTGCCTTTCCCTTGCTCTTTCCAGCCTCTTCCTCTCCTAAAGCCCCTCTCCTTGGAGCAGGTTTCCTCTGGCGCTTTAGAGCCCACATGCTCCAGATGGAGACCCCAGCCAAGTAAGCAGCCTTGGTCCTCAGGCCAGGCTGGGCTCCGAGCTTCTGGGGCCCTGGCACCTTGGCCTCCAGTGTTTGTCAACAACCCCTGAGCCGCATGCCGGAGTGGGAAAGGCAGGGGCTTGGCAGCAGGCGAATGTTTGTGCCCCTCTGGCAAAGGATCTGCAGAGGGAAATGGTGGAACAGACTCAAGATTGTCTCTGCCACTCAGACCTCTCCCGTCATCAATGCACGCCTTTGTGCAACAATACAAACTCTGTGGCTGCTGAAAAATCAATTTTTTCCCCTTGAAAAGAGTTCCTGCGGTGAAAGGCTCCTCTGGTGAGTTACAGCTCCCAGACAGTCACCTCCTCCCCAAGCCCTAGGACCCCACGACCCCCTGGCGGTCCACTGTGCCTCCAGGACTGGTTTCTTTCTTACTGTCCCTTGCCTGGGTCAGGTCTCTGGCTCTCACTTGCGTGTAGAGGGTCCATCATGCCTGAGGTTCTGGGTACGGCTCAGGGAGTAAGAGGGAGGGAGACTGTATTTACAGTCCAGAGCGCAGAGCAAGAATTAAGAGTTCCTCTAGCTGCCTGGGCATACCAGGAGGGGTGGGGTGGGAAGGGTAATGGCTTCCTTAGCATTTCAAGAAAATAACCTTAAGAGTGTGCTCTGGTACCTTCTGGAGCCACGTGTCCATTCACTCATTCACTGGTCAACACATTGATTTACTCATTTTTCATTCATTCATACATTCAGGCAATTGTTACTGATTAAACATTCCTTTGGGTCCAAGCCGTTAGGATCTGACCCCCCAGAAGTAACTTAGGACTCCTGTACACCCCTGCGAGGGAGTGGGAAGATACTTCCGTGTGTCTGTAAGTTTCCCTTTAGAGAGGTCTGAGAAGGCTTGGGTACATCATTGGTGCTCCTTGGACGAGACTCGTATCCGCACCCCACCCAGCGGGCCCTGACACTGCCCTGGCATTTGCGGACGCTGGAGTGAGCTCAACTAAGAGGCGTGGATGGGTGGGTGGGTGGGTGGGGCACTGGGAGGCAGGGCTGCCGGAGGGAGTGGGCGGGGCCAGGATCTAAGAAGGCCGGGTCTGTTTGCTGCGCGGGTCCTCTTAGATAAAGGGAGGGTTCAGAGCATCCCTGGCTCTGGGTGGGTACGGGAAGGCTGGAGGTCCCCGCGTCACATCTGAGGACCTCGCCACCGCCCTTACCCCAGGGAGGGCCGACAGGTCCGCACGCTCCGCCCCTTCCAGCCAGCAGATTTTCATTAAACGAGTAACCCAGATGTTTCAGCCTCGGTTTGTTTACATTCTTGGGAATTGTTGTGGAAAAGAAAAAAAAAACCCTTGGATGTGCTGTCACATAGCGCAATCTGCGCTTTCGAGGGGCACGAGGGGATAAGGAAGATGAGCTTGAGGGCTGAGCGGGTGTGGAACCGGTAGGAGCAGTGCGTCTCGTACGCAGGCCTGCACACAACCGCACACACACACTTCCACTTGCACACTGCGCGCACACGCTCACAGACGCACATGCACACGCGCTCACATACAAAAGCGCGCAAACCCCTCACGTGGGGAGTCTGCGACAGCTGCTCGGTGCCACCCAGCGCTGCACCCGGGCGGGAGACAGTCTCGGTCTTCCTCCGTAACCTTCCCCAGGTCTACCCGCTTCCAGTCTCTCAAAGAGAAGCTGCCCAGAGTATTACTCCTCAATTTAGGATTCTCAAGGGTCTCTGGCATGCCGGTCTGGCCCCACAAGCTGAAAGCGCTGCCCGCTTCCACCCCTGTTCCCTTTTTCCCGGGGAAAAGGGTGAAGCAACCATAAGCCAGGAGTGAAGGTGGGGTGGGGGCCCGGCGTCATTACCTTTTTAAAGACGGTATCAGGTCTTACCTTGACGTAAGACGACGTGTCGGGGACTGTCTGAAACATCCTGGGTTGGTGAGAAAGGGTCCGGAAGGCCCAAGAACCAACCTGGGTGGGAGAAACCTCAGTTACCCGTGAGTGGAGCAGGGGCCGGACGGTGGGGTGCAGGGCGGTGGTCAGGTGGGAATGCCGGTGGAGAGGTCTGCAGGAGTTGGGAGGCTCAGGGCTGCGGGGTCCACACCTCCGCCCTGGTGCGGACTGAGAGTCAGCTCGCACCTCCGGGGCTTTTCCCTACAGTCCTTTTCCATTTTCCCGCCCGCCTCTCAGAGAGCCTGGGTAGTTTTACGTCTCAGAGAGCCTGGGTAGTTTTACGTCTGGGATCCCTGCGGCTTGTGGGCGGCCAGGGTAGAGGTAGGACTCCTCCAGCCGGCAGCCCGAGACCCCCAAGGGAACAGATATTTGCTGTGCTGGCAACGCGCTGGCCCTCAGGGCGCAGACCTGCGGGACTCCCACCACCTCCAGGCCCTGCCAGCCTAGGGCTGCGCCTCTCTCCCCCCTGCCGGACCTCGTGGGGAGGAGACTGGCGGGCGGCTCAGGAGGTCCGTGGGGGCTCCTTTCCCCACCGCCCCCCTCCATCCTTATGAAAGAAAATATATGGGAGCCGAGATAGTGTCAAGGAATGTCAGGTCCTCTTTTTGGTGGCAGGAGAGCTGGTGTCTTAACTTAGGTCTGAATATTTGGGAAGGAAGTCACAAAAACTACTCTTGGACGCCAGGCGCTTCTCCACAAAGTGGGTCCCTTCCCTGGCTGAGCCAAGTTTAGCCGCTGCCGCTCTCCTCTCCCTTCCCTTCCCTTAAACCTTCTTTAACGTGGCAGCGCACAGCTTCTCCTGCAGCCAATGTGTTTCTGATAAAGCACTTTTCTCCCGCTAACAGATTCCAGCTCCTGAAGCCACAACACACACACGCGTGCGCGCGCACAGCGCTAGGACAAGGTACGTTTCTCCGGCTCATAGACTATCCTCGATCCCCCCACACCCAGCGCTTTTTCTCCTTCTCTAGCCTCCCCCCCCCATTTTCTTTGAAAGACATAGTGTAATTTCCAAGAAAACAGAGGAGGTGTAAATAAAGAGAAAAAAGAAACTTGGGAGAGAATGAGAGGAAAAAAGAACCCCCCCGAAAGCCCAGCATCTCTGGGACTGCCATCAGAGAGCCTGCAGCCGGCAGCAGAGGCGCCCTGGTCCCTCGTCGCCAGCGGAGCATCCAGCACAAACGGGCACTCACCGTAGACCCCCTTTCCTGCCAAGCGGGCAGGGGCGGAACTGGGGCAACTCAAGGATGTCCTAGCTTTGGATGCATTGTCTGTGCCCAGAGCTCCCCGGCCCTGCTGGCCGCCTGGAGTCAACTTGCCTTTCTTTCAACTTGCAGACTGTGGCCTCAGCTCGGGCGCGTCCTGGGGGGCTGCAGGCTACTGGAGTCTGTGTGAGCACCATGCAGCCTCCCTATTCGCTGTCTCGGGCCTGCTCTCCGGGTCCCGCTCCTGCTCTCTCTTCCGTTTTCCTTTCCCCTCTTGTAATTTGATTTCCGTTTTCTTATCAATATTTCAACTGCTGTATGATGAATTGTCCTAATAGGACAGCCACCCGTCTTCCCCCAGCTGCTGTTCCGAAAACCTCCCCATGTGACTAGAAAAATTCAAGGAACCCTTGAAATCTTGGGCACGTATCTAAATACAGGGACATACAGCTCTGTGAAACCGAGGTGAGAGATGCAGATCAGAGCTCTTGGAGTTTATCCTTTCAACGTTTCTAATTGTTGTTATGGGCATAATCACTCCTCAGACTCCATATCAGCGAAGTCCTCTTTTACTTTTCAAATGCTAAAGTTTTTTCCTGCTTGAAAGTTACTCCCTCCCTTGTTTGGTCCCTGGAAGGAAAGGACCTTCTTCTCATCCGCATTTTCTAAGCAGCCTCTTTAAGAGTAAAGTGGATTGCATAGAAATAGCCCCATTGTGGCATTTTATTTATAAAAACTTAAGCATTTAAAAACAGGCTTCTAAGGCGTTGATTCTGGATCTTCGAATTTGTGTTTTCTTACATTTGGAATGTTGCTCACTTCCTCACTTCTCCTTGTAGCCCTGGCCTTGAATGGGGCTCAGATTTCTGAGTCAATGCTCACACCGGCCCTGTTGGCAGCCCAGTCCCAAAGCCATTCTCACAGAACAGAACTGGCCTGGCCACAGATCAGTCTGCTGTGCTCTCCACAACCCTCTCTGGTCTTCTGCAAGCAAGGCAGCTGTGTGCTGGTTACAAACAGAAGTTGGAGTGCGTTGATTGGCAATACAGACCGGCCAGGCTCAAGCATCTCCCTGCATTGGCCTCAATTTCTCAAGCTTTCTTCTAGATACCCAAGTCCCTGACTGATATGATTCTAGACTCTTTTGAGAAAATTTCTTTACTACCTGCTTCTTCCCTCCGCTTCCCCACTGGCTCTGGAAATTTCAGACCCAAAGGCAATAGCTGGGATTCCATTTCAAGAGAAAGCACACTTATCACCCAGATCTCCCCACGTGGGGGGTATGAGGGCTGGTGGCAGGGTTATTCATTATTTCCTTCTCAACAATATCCTGATTTTTCTCTCCCATCCCTCCCCCAGAGCTCCACATATTGAAACATTTTGCTGCTTAATAAGAGCAGCCAGGAGAGCTGCGAGGTGAAAGGCCAGCCTGAGACCGTGACTGGGGCTGCCTGGGCTGGGCGCTGACGGCCAGGCTGCCCCCGCCCTGCGCATTCCTGACCACTGCTTAGGAAAACAAGACAGACCTTGGGGGCAGGAGGAGGCTGAAGGACAGGAATCACTGCCCCTGGATTTTTGTTCTTGGGATTCTTGGGGAGATCACCTTCCCTCCCAAAGGAGCAAGCATACTATTCCAAACAACAGCAAATAAAGCAGTAGGTGTTCCACATCAGATGATGAGATGCGTTCTCTTTAAGAATGTTGAAGATTTGAAAATGAGGGCTTCAGCTGTATCAGGAAGTGAGAACCCAACAAGTTGTCTCACACCTCACCATCCTCAGACCTTCCTTCATTTCCTCCTTCCCTTCTTTCTTTTCTTGAAGGGAGTTTCTAGGGGACCACTAGGATATACCCCTCTAGGGTTTAAGTTCTTCCTTTTTCAGGTGTTCACAGTTCCTATTGCACCCTTATTTGTAGATGTGTCTGTTTAATGTTTATCTTCTTGGGTTTGCCTGTAAGCTCCCTGGAAGCAGGAGTTGAGTTTGTTTTTTTCACAGCTAGATGTCCACACCCATATCCTCAGAGAAGGGTGACAGGCCATTCAGCTACTTCTCATCTTTCTGACTAAAAAGGGGAATGCAAGACAAATGGAACCAAACTATTGCGATATTAAGGGAAGCTGGCAGGAAAGGGACCCCTGGGTGATAAGGATTCATCTTCTGCTTTGCAGGGAGGGTTCCAGACCATCAGTGCTCATGTATTTGCTTCATTTGTACATAAGTGGTTTATGGAAGAAGGCTGAGCTCCTCTCTCTGCCCAAGCGCGCTGGGTGTGTCCAGATGATGGATTGTGCCCAGTGTCATAGGCTCAGTACCAAAGTCTTTGTGAGCTGGGGATGGGGAAGCTTGTTACATGTTCACTGGGGCAAGTGTCTCTAGCCCTAACTACCCAGTCTGCCGGGTGGGGTGGAAGTAGGACTCGTGGTATCTCATTCTCCAGGAGAATTTTGTCAACTTCTTTTGTCACCTGGAGCTTTCAGTTCACCAGAAGAAAATTGTTGAAATTGGCAACAGCTGCCATCAGGCAAGGGCAAGCGAGAGGCGGATGGGGGCAGGGAGGACTCATTACATCCAGCTTATCCCTCCAACCTAGTCCAAAGGGAGGATGAAGGGTGTTCTCGCTCCAGAGTTCTGCTTTCCCTCTCACAGGCCTAAACCAAGCAGCTTCCCTGGCCCATAAATGTGTAATCCAGAGCTTGGGTAGCAAGTGACCCTGATGTGCAGGTTGCAGGAGATTGGAACCCTAGAAAGGGTCTGGAGTTGGGGAGCAGGGATGTTATGAGGGGGGTTCCCCTCTGTGTCATCCATGGGCTCTAGGATTCTGAGCAAGACCTTTGGGACTTGGCTTCCTTATTTGGCAAATGAAAGGCTACAGTTAGATCTGAGATCCTTCCAATCTGAAGATGCCATAATTCTGTGAGATTATTTAGCCTGGGAAAGGATGTGAGCAGAAAATTAATGCTCTCGGGAGAGGACCTTTGGGTTGTAGTCTTGTTCTATTCCCAATGACTGGTGTTATGGGCTGAATTATGTCCCCTCAAAACTCCTATACTAAAGCCTTAACTCCCAGGACCTCAAAATGTGACCATATTTGGAAACAGGGCCTTTAAAGAGGTGAACAAGCCAAGATGAGGTCTTTACAGTGGATCCTTTAGAAAGGGTTGAAGCGTTAAGCTTCTCTACGCAAGTAAAAAGGAATTAGCAGTGTTGACCTATTTTAATCCACTCTTCTAGAGCTTGCTGTAATGATCAGTATCTGTTTATTACCTGCCAACAATGTTGGGTTTTTTAATTTTTTGCCACATGTGGCCTGTGTGTAAAGCAGCATTCCTACCTTTGGGGCTCTTTCTACCCCCAATAAAGCCCAAAGCCATACCTAGACTCCTTTGTGCATTTTCTATTCTTTTTGCTTTTAATGATGGGGAAGGAAGAAAGCTGCTTCCTGCTCTTCAAACAAGCCATTTCGGATTTTAAAGGGTAGCCATCCAGGAGTCACCTCCTTATCTGTCAGTATCTGTGTCCTCTTGCAGCCCCAGACAGGCTGCAAACTAGACTGAGCTCTTGGGCATTTCAGGGAGAGAAATGAGGCGGGAAATCTGGTGAGGGAGATAAGTCCAGGAAATAGAGGCAGTGACTTGGGCAGGGTCCATGGAGAGAGCGGGCACATAGGGGTCTCTTTGGATTCCAGGATGTCTGTGACCTTTGATTCCTGTCATGTACCAGTACACACACACACACACATACACACATACAGAGGCACCGTCACACTCACACGGTGTGAGTGTGATCCTCAGTGTGAAAGAGGTCTTAGGATAGCTAGAAGGTGCAAGATAGGGCCCTCTTGGGGCAAGAGACCTGTGATCCAAACAGGTGGGACACAGAGGGCCACCCAGCTAACAGGTTCACCCTCCCCACCTATGAATCAAACATGCAAATTTCCCACCATCGAGGTGACTGGGAGTGAACCATGCATTACGGCAAACAGGAGCTCTAAACCCAGAGATTATATAGACTGTATATCCATCCCTCCAACTCCCTTAGCAAGTTTTTCTTTTCAAGTTCATCTCTTCACAAATGTCAGATAATTAACTGTATCTTATTACATAATTTCCGGAGTCCATTTTAGCTTAAATTTTTATAATTCTAAGGAGTATACTGCTAGTTTCATCTACTGTTGTTTTTTTCAGGTTCTTTGGAGACATTCTGCACCCTTGCTCTGGTTTATAAACTATGGAATTAATTCTTTCTGATAATTCCAGCATTAATCCTCCAGATTAATACTTCTTGTGGTTCAATGGAGTCATGCATTCATCGCGTATGGCAGGAGGACAGAGAACAGGTCTGAGTAATGCACTTTGCTATTGACGATGTCGATTGCTCTGGCCTTACTCAACCCTGAAAAGGAGGAAAGAAAAGAGAAAAGAATTAAAAGAGAGCATCAGGGTCTTTTTCCTTCATGAGAAGGACCCACTTCTAATTCTCTTTGGAAGTGTTCTAAACTCTTTGTTTGTTCCTCCTAAAGAAAATCTCCTTGTTACCCTGAAAAAAAAAAAAGAAAAGAAAGAGGGCATCAGGTTTAGAACCTCTTGTAGAAAAAGTAAGTCATTGTAGTTTGAGGGGGATTGAACCCACAACTTTTGAGAATTCAAAACAGTTTCATAAAGAGGGACAACTGGTCTACCCATTGCAACTTTTAGGTAGGTGGTGATTGTATTAGTTGAAAACAAATGCCCTGTAAAAATTTTGGGACACCATTGAGAAAAATGCCACAGAAATACAAGACATACTCTAAGCACTGAGGATAACTGAGAGCAGTGCTGTCTCTTTGAAGCAAAGATGCCCTATTTCCACCCTTTCCTTCCTTCCTGAGGCCAATTTAAAAAGAAAGAAAGAAATTAAGATAGGAAGGAAGGAAGGAAGAAAAGAAAGAAAGAAAGAGAGAGAGAGAGAGAGAGAAAGAAAGAAAAGAAAGAAAGAAAGAAAGAAAGAAAGAGAAAGAAAGAAAGAAAGAAAGAAAGAAAGAGAAAGAAAGAAAGAAAGAGGACTTACGGCAATTATATTTGACATGAAGGTTGTCTGGGTATAGTTTTTAAGAAGATGCTAGGACTGGGGTGAGGTATGGAGAGAGAGTTGCATGATGAGAAAGTATATAAGACATCCCTAGTAATGATGACTAAAGATATTCTTTAGAGAACTAAAATCATTTTGGCCAAGTGCTTCCACCTTTTAAAGGGAAAATAAACCCCATGCAAATACTTGTCTAGTTAAATACTGGTCTGAAGTGTCGTCATTATTATTACTGTGAGCCTCAACTTTGACAGACAGGGAAGAGTGGGGTCCTAGAGAGAGCGTCACCACTCAGTGTTATTTCAATGCCCTTCACCGCTGAGCACCAAGCAATGTTCTCCACTTAACACAATAAACAGTGAATCTCACAGCCTTGAGAGTCCCTCCCAGGGAACCTGGTTTCCCTAGATAAGAGATGAAAGGTGGAGGGTATGTTTTCATTTTCTGAGTGTATATTTTTAAATCAGACTTTGTGAACGAAGGAATCTCCTAGATTCTTGGCTGAGGGAAAGAAGGTATAGATTTTGTGTGTGTGTGTGTGTGTGTGAGACAGAGTCTCACTATGTTGCCCTGGGTAGAGTGCCATAGTGTCATAGCTCACAGTAACCTCCAACTCTTGGGCTTAAACGATTCTCTTGCCTCAGCCTCCCTAGTAGCTGGGACTACAGGCACCTGCCACAATGCCTGGCTAATTTTTTGTGGCAGTTGTCATTGTTGTTCAGCTGGGCTAGGCCAGGTTCAAACCTGCCAGCCTCATTGTATGTGGCCACGGAGTACAGGCACTGAGCCGAGGGCATAGATTTTTATCCAAATCCCATTTTCTCTTTTTAAAAGATTAGCCTTATGGCTGCCACATAGACAAGCTGACTAGTCAACTCTGAAATTCTCCCTGCTTCCTTGTGATCTGTAATGTAGAGACAGAAGGAGAAAGGACTCTCTTTCATGCTGCACAGCCTGGACGCTGCATCTTAGGGAAATGCATTTTAGGGACTCTACTTTACAAACATTGACTAGAAGAGAAGGGGTGGGATGGAGTGGATCCTAAAGAAACAGAGCCTTCTTTTAACAGGCAATGCCCCCCACCACCCCTAAAGGGGTGGCCTGTGTAGTCACCAGAGCGTGCATGATTTTAAATTGAGCTAGTTCAGCCAGCCTGTCCTTTAATTAGCTCAGCTAACTGCCTCTGCTGGCCATCTTGTCCTCTTGAGGTTCTATCCTTTTCCTTCTACGAAACAATTTATCTAAGTGGCATCAGCAGCAAGACATCAGATCCAGGGAGGAGTGTTTCTAGTGAAAATGTCATAGGTCAGCAGAGACAAAAGCCCATGGGCACCATGACTTCAGCTGTTAACTTAGGGACCGAGATATCCCAATTTTTTACACATCCCTCCTCCTTCCCAGGTAATACACTGTCAAGAGCAAAGTTCTCTTAAATTGCTAAGGAAAGAATACTCTTTGTGCTGAAAATCCAACCAGTTGCTTAGAGTGGTTTTCTCCCAAGAACTGGCAGGGGGTGGACCAGGATCAAATTCTTCAGTTGCACAGTGCTTTCGATTTGGAACCAAACATTCGGCCTGTGTCTCTAGAAGAGAAATTGGCCGTGGCTGTGGGGCCCAGAACCCAGTGAGATGATAAGCACTTGCAATCTTGAGCACTTATCTCCCCCTGTATCTGGCTTTCTTGCATTTATAGAGTAAATCGGGAAATCTTACCGCAACAGGCTTTCCTGTGAGGAGGCTGGCATTTCCTGCCTGCCCCACTGGGGACAGGAATGGAGGGAACACCCCGCTGCTCCTTCGGCCCTCTCATTTAGCTCCCTTGCAACTGTTGGGGTGGGGACAGTGGCACCCACCAGGGTCAGCAATGGTGTGAACCAGAGCTAAGGAGGTGGTTATTTTACAGGCAGAGTTTTCGTTTTATATTCTAACATAGAAAATAGGAAAAAAACCCATGATTACTCGTTTGAACCCCCTCCACACCCACATGTATACATTTAACATATGTGTGTTACATGGGTATGCAGATGATATTAATTGATACGACTAGTATGCTTTTGAAAAACTACCTTATAGTGAGATTAGGTTGTAGTTTTGCACTGAAAAAGGATTATATAAATTTCACGGTTTAGCATTTTGAATATTTTGTCAACAAATAAAGCTTTGGTAAAGGGAATTGACCTTTTCCAATTCTCACATTGATCTTTCTATTTACTTCTTTTATTTTATTTATTTATTTATTTATTTGAGACAGAGTCTCACTCTGTGGCCCTGGGCTAGAGTGCCATGGCTTCAGCCTAGCTCACATGAACCTCAAATTGCTGGGCTCAAGCCTCTTGAGTAGCTGGGACTATAAGCATCTGCCACAAAACCTGGCTAGTATTTTTCTATTTTTAGTAGAGATGGAGTCTTGCTCTTACTCAAGTTGGTCTTGAACTTCGGAGTTCAGGTGATCCACTGAGAAGTAATCCACCTGCCTCAGCCTCTCAGAGTGCTAGGATTACAGGTGTAAGCCTCTACTGCACCCGGCCTTACTTATTTTAGGGTCAGGGTCTTGTTTTGTGGCCCAGGCTAGAGTGCAGTGGTCTGATCATAATGTAATGTAGCCTTGAACTCCTAGGCTCAAGCGATCCTCTTGCTTCAGACTCCCAAGTAGCTGGACTACAGGCACACACGATATATGCCCAGGTAGTTTTTTATTTTTATTTTTTTTTAAATTAATTATTTTTTATTAAATCATAACTTTGTACATTGCTGCATTTATGGGGTTCAGGGTACTGCTTCGATATACAATGTGAAATGCTTACATTGAACTAAGTAACACATCCATCACAGTTATACTCGTTTCTTAATAGTTTTGAAATGTACCATTGCATCACGCACATTATGTGAGGTCCCCAAGTATCCTCCCTCCTCCCATATCCCTCCTCCCCTCTCTCTCCTCTTCCCTTCTAATTTCTGGACTGTAGGTACGTTTTGCCATTTGTATGAGTGTATAGGTGGTTATATATTGATTTCATAGTAGTATTGAGTACATTGGATACCTTTTTTTCCATTCTTGAGATACTTTACTAAGAAGAATATGTTCCAGATTTTTTAAATTTTTTATAGGAG
>CAUYQV010155915.1:0-24097 GCA_963574575.1 Galagoides demidoff | reverse complement strand
TAATGGGTATATCTTAGATCACAATAGTCATCATTACATAATGGTAATTAATCAATAAGTATGGCTCAGATTACAATGGTTAACAATAATCAATCAGGCTCCGTGAGTCTTCTACCATTGTTCACCTTCTGAGAACCTAGTGAGACTTGGAACTTTCCGTGCTTCTTCTATTCTAGAGATCATGGGAACATGGTTGGGAAAGGCCCGTAAAGCAGGGGGGGCGAGGGAATGGGGGGATTGCCCGCAGGGCGGGGGAATGGGAAGCTTGCCCGCAGGGCGGAGGCTTGCCTACAGGGCAGGGGAATGGGAGAGTGCGCAGGCGGAGGGAGCAGGAGCTCACAAGACATGAATGGTTTCCTGCGTTTTCATTCACCAACCTGTGGTGTCCGATTTCCTCTCTTTCCATGACATTAATACATTAAAGATTATTGACTATCAGATGGAACAACATTGACTCTTAATTCTCTGGTAAAAATTAAGACCAGCATGTGTCAATGTTTTTATACACACCCTCCAAGTGCAAATACACTTGAAGCAAATGAAATATGAAGTATCCCCAGGAGCCCCACAACAAGCTCACCGCCCTGGGCCCACCCCCACCCATTTCACTCTTGCAAGCGGAGAGAAATATCAGCCCAGAAAACTGCACATTGGGCCTAACAGAGTTCAGTTACTATCATCTTCTGCCGTCACAAGGGCCTCTGCCCACACTGGGGCCCGGGGAGCAGGGGAGGCTGGGGGTAAATAGCAGCCAGCAGACGGTTCCCTGAGCATAGGGAGCCAACAGGAAGAAGCAGAGGCAACAGGAAAGACATCTAGAAAAAGGAGGAAAGGGAAAAAAGAGCAAGTCCAAAGAGCTGGCGGGAGGACGTTCTCCATGCACAGGTCAGCTGGTGGTGCAGGCAGGAGGTAGGGGCTGTGACACTAGGTGAGGGGAGGGGTGAGGGGAGATGGGGGAGCCCTGAACGGAGACTGTTTGGTCAGTTTGCTGGGGGACAAGAACATCACTCAGTTAACACAGCTGCCTGCCACAGATGAAAGCTTCAAAAAGACCTTTCACCTCCCTGTTGGAGATGAGTCTCAGGATTGGCTGCTGCTTCCCCAAGCTGGGTCAGCACAGCTTTTCAACATACCCCGGCCTCTGCTGATGAGCAGTTTCAGTACCCAGGGAGGGGGCTGGCTGTTTTGTACTGTGATGGAGACCCCAGGAAATAAGCACAGGAGGGGATGCCCCTACTCAGACAGCACTATCCACCACTGGGCTTCAGGGGTCACTCTTCACCGCAGAAACCACAGACAGCACAATTCACCAAGCAGCTAGAAAAATGCTCAGAGATCTCTTGGGGCATGGCATTTATTCTCTCATTTTTAAGGAGGCTGGTATTAAAGACATTTACTGTAGACAGGAGAATACTAAATCTAGAATATTCTGGAGTCTCATCAGGAAGGGGCACACGAGATGTCAGGTCAGGGTGATGTCCATGTGGACCCTGAGCCCATGGTCCCAGAGATGGCACAGTTGCCAGTTAACCAAATGCTAGAGATCAACCTGGCACAGCACAGCCAGGCTGCAGGGACAGACTACATTAAGCAGGAAAAGTCCAGAGGGCTCCTCCTGTCCTCATCAGTCCTGCAGACACCAGGAAGGCTGGAGGTACTCTGCAGGCTTAGTTCTGTAAAGGCATGCATGCTGAAGAGATGCCACAGGAACTAGGGCGCTGCTCCAGGCCAGGCTCAGTGAGCTCAGACTTGAAGCTATAAAGCTTCAGTTGAAGTTAGACATCCTTCAGCATACGCACAGCTCTGCACTGGGTGAAGGGCGCATGTAGCTGAGAGTTTAATGAATGAAGCCTGTGCCCTAGACCCTGACCCTCACCCCAGGTTGGTGCACGTCCCCAAAATCCCGCAGCATGGCTCTCTTAGTCTGTTTGGGTTGCTGTAACAAAATACCACATGCCGGGAAACTCACCAACAAGAGAAATCGACTTCTCATGGTTCTGGAGGCTGAGGAGTCCAAGACGAAGGTGTCAGCAATGTGTAGTGACAGCCTGCTTCCTGGTTCAGGGGCCGTCTTGTCACTGTGTCCTCATGTGGTTGAAGGGATGAGGGCTTCTCAGGGCTCTGTTTTATGAGGGCTCCACCCTCATAACTTAATTACCTCCCAAAGGGCACACCTCCAATACCCTCACATTGAAGAAGAGATTTCAAAATGTGAATCTGGAATGGACAGAAACATTCAGACCATAGCAACACCTTTCTGTACTAAAGAGGCTGGAACAGCCAAAGCTACACTTCCTGATCTGTCTAACAGTAGGACTTCAGAGTGACCATCCAGCCACGTCAATCAGACACACATGTATATGAGATGGGGTGGGCAGAAAGGAGGTCACCTGCATCCTCCTTCCCAGGATCATGGTCAAGGTCTTGCCAGGACCTTGTGGGTAAGGTAAAAGAGACCAGCCTCAGTGCTGCAGTGTCCAAATTTCAGTATTATGCCTTTGGAGGTCAAACAGACCAGTGAGTTTTGACCTCCTCAATGTCAGTGGCAGCCTCCAGATGCCCAACTACCTTCTTGGATGGCTGGAGTCTGCAGCTTGTTGTAAGTCCCGGCCCCCAGCTCTGCAGGACTGCTCAGGGGTGCTCCCAGTGCCCGTAGCCACTGCTCCCACCCTTCCTATAATTTCACAAACACTGTCTTCATTTTTGTTCTGCTCAAAAGCAAGACTATTAGAAAGGAAGCACTCATTTACTCAGCAGGGATCTCTCAGGCTTGCAGGCCTGGCTCTCTCTCCCTCTTTCCACATTGATTTAAAGGACATTAGTTTTTATTTTGAGTGAGAGGAAGATACCTTGGAAAGCCTTGAGAGAAGAGACACTCACTGATGCACTTAGTTTTAGATGGATCACTGGAAAGCCACGTGGCCATAGCCTTATGGTGCATAAGGCTGGAAGAGGCAGCCCAGCAGCAGGCTGTAGCCAGAATTCAGTGAGAGGTGACGGCATCTTGGATCAACAAAATAGAAGCAGTGCTGTTGACAAGAGCCCAGCTTCTAGTCAGTTTATCTTCAAAGTGGGAACATAGGCATAGGTTAGAGGACATGAGAGGCAGGGAGGACTCAAAAGAGACATCAGGGAATAGGGCTTGATCCGGTAGCAGGAGAGGAAGGTGGGGGCAGTACCTGTGGACAGGCTCATGGGGTGATGAATGTTGGAGGTGGTGCATGAGGCCCTGGGACTTGCAGGTTGGGCACTTGGGTAAATGCATCTGACCTTCAGAAGAGACACCCAGATGAGTGCTGTATTTCCAGTACAAGTCTGCATTACTCTGATGTGCAGAATAAGACACTAGGGTTTTGATACAGTTGCATATTTGCAATCATTAGTCACAAGAGGGCAATAAACAGTAATTAATTTTCTCCTATTGGCAGTCTTAAAAGTAAGGATTAAAGCAAGTCTGATAAATCTATGGAGAAAACTGAGCTAAAGAGGCAGATGTTCTCAGTCAGGGTGGTACTTGGCATCAGAGGGTACTTTGGTGGGGCTGCTGTCCCCACACACAGGAACCACTACACATGGGGAGATTTGAAAACCGACACATTCAAAATGAGTGGAAAAGTTGTTCTTTACTTACATTAGGCCACTATTTACTTACTGTATTGCCCAAATGGTAAGCAAAATGTCCCTCTCATTCCTACGTGAGTCAAGGTGCACTTCAGCATATACTAAGGGAACACGGTCAAGTGTGGCGCTTTTGTCCTTGAGATAGGCAGAGCAAGGTCAGGGTGTTACTCTGAAAACAGAAAGGAAACACCTGGTGTGGAGGGCAGACCCCACATTTCCAAGGATGCCACATGCAGGGAGTGGATTCCCTGAGTGAAACATAAGAGGGCAAATTAAGGACAGGAGGTGTTGCGGGGAAAAGCTCCACAACCATTTGTGAATTTGTGGATTTGTGCAATTTGTCACCTGTTGGTGCCAAAGGAAGGATGAGCTCGAATTGCACAAGACAGTGTCCTGAGGACAGTTAGTCACCCTGGCCAGGCCACTCTGCACCTGAGTCACCCCCTGCAGCCACAAATAGCAGCCTGCTCCACATTGCTCACTGTCCCTGTAACGATCAACGTGTCCCATGGAGGCCCCAGGACCACCAGCACCCTCTGTACCCCTGTAATGAAGTGGGGAGGACACATGTGGGCTCAGAGCCCACCGAGTCACCAGCGCCCTCGTCTCAGCAACCTGGAGCAAGTCTCCCATTGCTGACTGAGAAGAACGGTGCAGTGATGCATTTTATCCACCATGTGGCTCTGTGAGCCCAGTCACAAGGCTGGCATGTACACAGGGATCAGAGGGACAAAAGCAGAAGCTCTCTTGGTAAAATTAACTTTGTTTTTCTCAAATTCTTAAAAGGTCCCAGCAATCATGTAAGACAAATATTACATGTGTTGGCCTGCTTTTCACTGGCAGAATCAAAAAGACTGGCACTTCCCTTGTGTTTCGGAAAAAAGATTTAGTGTGTGTGTGAATATTTTTCTGACTACAGACAGACCTGCAGATTGCAGCAAAGTAAAGCATTATGGGAGTCATGATGTGGCACCTCTGTCCAGGGACAGACACCAAACCCAAGAAACCAAACAGTGTACTAATCACTGTTCTGGACTTCCAAATGTGATGTGTGTCATAAACAACTACCCTAATTGTTTCCGACTTTTCTTAGTAGCAGAAAAATCTGTTTTCAAGTGAAATCTCCCCTGGCCCCTCAGTGCACCCTTCATAGAGGTGCTGCTGCTGGGCCTGGCGTGGGCAGCAGCCTGGGCCCCTGCCACAAAATGTATGCTTGGAGTAAAAACTAAATCTGTTTAATGTCCAAGGTAATTTTTAAAAATCAAGTCTAATCTTTTTTTTTTTTTTTTGAGATGGAGCCTCAAGCTATCCCCCTGGGTAGAGTGCCATGGCATCACAGCTCATAGCAACCTCCAACTCCTGGGCTCAAGCGAGTCTCCTGCCTCTGCCTCCCAAGTAGCTTGGCGCCCACAGGCACCCGCCACAATGCCCGGCCATTTTTTGGTTGCAGCCATCATTGTTGTTTGGCGGGCCCGGGCTGGGGATTCGAACCCGTCACCTTAGGTGTATGTGGCTGGCGCCTTAGCCGCTTGAGCCACAGGCGCCGAGCCATCAAGTCTAATCTTGAAAAATACACATTATTTCATAATCTAAAGCACCGGGGCCTGGGAGCAGGAGGCGTTTCCATGTCTATAAGTAGACAGGGGGCATCAGACCTTCTGCTCCACAGCCCAGCTGTGGCCAACACACTCACAGATTTGCACCTGGAAGCAAACTCCAAATTCTGTTCTCTGTGCCAGTCAGGAAGGCTATAAACAGGCAGCTCTTCTGTCCAGATCTCTCCAGTTCTCTCACTGCCACAATGCCTGTCCTTCTGGGGCTGCATGAAGCCCGCTGGCACTATCCAAACACCGGCTCTGTCCTCTCAGCCCCTTGCTTATGTCTGGGTGCTTCCCACCCCCAGGAGAAGGTCCTGCCTCCCAGGGCTAGGCTGACTACTGACCATGTGGCCCACTCCACAGTTCCACGGGTGCCCATCCTGCTTATCTGGCCGTGACTGCATTGCTAGAAAGCTGTCCATGGAGACACAGCCAGAAGAAGGGGACCCGAGTCTGGGCTGACTCCCGAGGACAGCTGCCTCAGTCAGGTGGAGACACAGTAAATCCCTGCCTGGTTCTCCTGAGACCAAGGCCAAGAGGTAGGACAGAATAGAAGAGGGAGTGAAGGCAGAAGAGGGGAATGCAGGGGGAGCAGCCATGGGAGAGATCTAGGATAGGACCAAGCATCCCCTCTAAATGTGTGTGGCAGGCCAGCCTTCCAACAGAAACGAGCAACTAAGCAGAGAAGCCAGGCACTCTGGGAGACAGATGTGACCAGAAAGAGAGCTGGGAGATATGCCTATGTTGTAGGGAATTGCTGGAGGCCACAAGCTGGGCTGAAGAGGCCACAGTGCTGCCTCCAGGCCTCAGAAGGAAGATGCTGGCCCCTGGTCCTGGGACGGGGCTCTCTCAGTGACCCAAGCTTGCTCACCCCTGTGGCTGTTTCCCAGACTCACATCCTGCTCTTATCTCCCTCTCCACAACCCATCTCCGCATCCAGACCCAATTAAAATCCTACCATCTTGATAAGGCCACACCTATACTATAGCCCTTCTCCCCAGTGGAAACTTCTAGCATGCCACAAGCCATAGATACATTGCACACGAAATACTTACACTGCACTATTGCTCTCAGAAAGGAGTTATTAATAAATTTTGCATAACTATATTGGATATTTTAGAACCATCCTCAGACCTATGTGGGAGATACACATTTAAGGTTTGTCAGGCTAAACATGAAATCTGAACTCAGGGTTTCATTCTCACATCAGCCCATGTATATGGGGTAAAAGCAGGGCCAAAGACTGGAGGTGCCATGGTAAAGAAAGAGGAGTGAGTCTAAAAAAAGGAAAACCAGGAAAGCCTGGGTTCAGTCAAGGAAGCAGAGAAGCATGTTTCAGTGAGCAGAGCATCGAGGGTGTCCAATTTAAAGGCAGATGAAGGACACTAAGAATTTCAACAAAAGGCCACTGGACCTCATTGCGTTCAAGTTTGTTTCATATATAAAATAGTGTCAGTAGCATAGAGGGGCCTATGTGATGAGGCTTTGAGGGGAGACAGATACGCAGAAATATGAGTCAGTATCTGGAGACCACCTGTTGAAGTTGTGCAACAAAAGGAAAAAATGGAAAGGGTAGATATACAACTGGCTAAGTGCAGTTCTGGTGAAGATAAAGAATTATATCTATGATGGAAGTACACTGTCATTTGTGTGACCTCTGAAGACCACTTACCATTGTAGTATCATCTCAGTTCAGTGTGTTAGCCTCAGCTTTTCAAGTAGAAATCCAACTTCTTCTGTGAGCCTGGCACTGATTTGATTCCAGACAATGATTCACATTGAATAAATTCACAACAGCCAGATGTACAAACCAGAATATCTCCTTATTCAATCTGATAACATGAGTCATCAGGAAAGTGCAATTGAAACTACAGTGAGATTCCTCTGCAAACACACCAAAATGGCTAACATTTAACAGACTGGCAGTACCAAGTGTTGGCAAGAATGTGAATCTATTTGATCTCTGCTGGTGGGAATATAAATTGCCACATCCACTTTGGAAAATTGTCAGGAGCTTCTAAAGCAAAACACATGCCCACTCTACGATTCAGGAATTAAGTCAGCTCATATACAACACACGGAGAAATGAATGTTTCTACCCATCAAATCTCAGGTGCCAGAATGGGCACAACAAGAACAGACGAGACAAACAGTAATGTATTGGCACAACAGAATGCTACAGCACACTGGAAAAAGCAAACAGCCACCACCTGCAGCCACGAGAAGGAGTCACACAGCAAAAAGCATCCACGCGCAGGATGAAGGGTGGGGAGGGGCTGCCAGTGTCCTAGAAATGGTCTCTGGTTTGTATCTAGACACAATAACACAACACAAGTGAACACATTCCTAAAATTCGGGAAGCCATTTACAAGAACAAGTACACTTGACAATCTGTGTAAAATATAAAAAAACTAAGAGAGAAAAGCTTAATCAGATAAGTGGAAGTTGTAGAGTGAAGCAAAGATTCCCAAAGAGTCCTGTTTTAAAAAAAAAAAACAAAACAAAAAAACGGAGTAACGGAACTTCAAAGAGATGAACCCCAGAACCTTCCAGCTAGATTGGAAGCCCTTCCTGACAGAAGCTATTTCTCATCTAATGCAGTGTTCCAATGCCCAGGAGAGCTTTGGAACATGGTACATCCTCAACAAATACACTGTTAATTAGTATAATAAACAGGATTAATAAACCAAAGCTGGTCTAAAGGAATGTCTCCAAGGAGCAGCATTTTGAGATTAAGACGTGTGTGTAAAGCAATAGAAGAAGCAACAGGAAAATAGAACTTTGGAGCACTCTTTCTGAGAGCGCTGTCTCCCCCGAACCCCGCCCCACCCTTAGGTATTTCTTTGTTTTGGTTAAAGACAGTACTGTTTGTGATGGAATTGAAGCTAATATTTGTGCCTAGAATAAAGTCTGTTTCGATTTTCATAAATTTGGCACATTTGGTTAAACTTTGTCTACTTATTTTTAATTCAGCTAGAAAATCTTGGGTTTGTGCCAAAAATTGACACTACCAAAATGAACAACAGTAACCTGAAAGTACTGTGGGTGATGGATAAAGGCTGTCTTGGTCAAACTTGGACTTGGTGAAACCTGCCTAGCAGGGTAAGTGTGGAAACTTGTATGGCAAATACTCCCAAGTTGCTGGTTTAAGTCTGTTACAGAAAATGGGTATTTAACACAAGACAGGTGGAATAAAATCCATGGTAAGTCCTCTCACAGGCTGCTGCTTAGAGAAACAACATCACAGCTAATGACACAGCATCGTTGTAACAGTCCTGCACTCAGCTATCGAACTGTCAAATGCAAAAGACACTTCTATGTTTTATCTGTGGCTTCCTAGCTTCTCAGCATCTGCACTATAAACACCCAGACAGTGCGCCTCTACAGTCAGCTGTGGACATGAGGGACAGGGGCTTCTACAGCAAGCAAATGGTCTCATATCACAGACTCTCCTGAAAAGAAACATGAACTCTCTTGGTGGTGTCCGCTGAAGAAGACCTCATCCAGGGAAGCAGGAGGGTATGGCATGACCAATTAGTGCTGCCTGCAGGAGGAATCAGAGAGCGGGGTCGGGGAGAGCACCACCTCTGGTCATCCGTGATAGTGCAGAGAGGGCGCAGCTGGTATCTGCAGGTGGCTCCCACACAGAGGGGTCTGCAGAGGAGGTGGTGGCTGGCCTGTGCTATGTGGCCTATCAAGGTTCCTTCACCACTGCAGAGTCCTTTCATCAGCCTTCAAGTAGAAGATTCCATGTGTGTGCCTGTGAACCAAACACGGATTTGTTTGAGGAAAATGATTTGCATTTAACCAAATTTTCAAGAAACAAATGGAAAAAACAAATATAGACTTCTCAATTATGAGATGTATCAGTATCAAGAAGGGATATTAATCATATTCATGCAGAGGCATCTTTGCTCCTGTTGGAAAGTCTACATAGAAAACAAATTACAGCCAGAAAAATGGAATTGGAGACAGTTGGTCAGTCTGGAGGCTGAGATCCTGAGTGTGCTGATCAGGATGCCATGTCTTCTGTACAGAGCTGGAGAAATCTACCCAAGTCTGACTCCCTGGCAGCCCTCTTAAGACCACAAAGGGCATACTGGCTGCTTCTGCTAAACCTTTCTGCACAGAACTTAATGGCCCCAGATTCTTGTACATCCAGATATCTTGTCCATCCCTTAGGGCAATTTCTGCAGATACTCAGGCCCACCCGTGTGCTGATTTTCCTTGCTGAACTATCAGGATATAACTTGCAAATTCTTCAGTTCATCTTACAATGGCAGCACCTCTATCCTACCCACAACCTCAGATACAATCAGACACTAACTGGCTCTGTGACCTTGGGCAAGTCAATTGGCCTTTTTGGACCGAAGCAATGGAAGCTATAAAATTTCAGCACATATGGTAGGACTTAGACAAAGTGGCTTCTTGAGATTACTCCCAGTCTCAGGGGAAATGAGCCTAACACCCCAGGATTCACACAGGGAGCTAGGACTTGCACAGAGACCACTAAGCCTGTTACCAAGCCTCTTCTTGGAACAATTCCCTGAGTTTTCTGCTCAGGCTGTCTTTAGCAGTCAGTTAAATCATTGCATGTGAAGAAATACGCTTCTCACCATATAATGGTCCCTTACCTTAGTTTGGCAATTTAGAATCTACAAAACTTTTCTGCTTCATAATAATCAAATAAGGTACTTATTATTACTTATCCCTATTTTACCAGCAGTTTTAATGATGTGCTCTGGTTTCTAGCCCTGGCAATTACAAGCTGTGCATCAAACCAGGAGAATTCTGACTTCAGATCCAGAGCTTTGGCAGCAAACATGGTGCATGCCTTTCAGGTCTATTTGCCTTTCCACCCTCTACAGACAATGCAGCCCATTTGTTCATCTAACAGTGCTTTAATCAGTATCAATATATACAGCAAGGAAGAGTTAGACACAAACATGCAGCATAGACCTCAGCGTCCATTCCACTTGTGCAACCCAGAAGTGGGGCTGCTCTGTGCTAGGGAAAGATTCACTGATAGAATGAGGAATTGCTGCAGAGGCCCTTGAGTACCTGGAGTTTCCAGAAGGGAAGGATGCCAAGACAAAATTGACACAGGGATCCCGTACGTTCTTCCACATGGACTGAAACCCAACGCCTGCCTTCACAAGGTGTGCCGGTCCTTCCCCTATTTGGGAGGCGCTATCATAGCTCAGACTTGAAACTCGAGAGCCCTGCTGCTGGGCAGACTGTATTGTGTGTCATGAGAACATCAGATCCAGAGACACTCAGAGCACTTATGTGCCCATTATTCTGTGAGGCCCAATTTGACCAGTCTCTGACATGGAGACCACGGGCCTGAGGGCAGCTCCCTTGTGGTCAGAGAAAACCCAACCCGGAAGTGTCGCCTGGCAGGTGTAGCTGAAGCAAGACGCAGGACAGTGAATGTTTTCCTCTTTTTTTACTTATCATCAATGTAAACTGATTAGTCAATTAATAACTACTTTCCATGCAATCAAATCTATTTCTCTTTTCTTTGGAAATGTGCCTGAATGGCATCTGAGAATGAAGAGCGGAATTTAATTACTGTATCTTGGAGCAGAGAAGCCAGAGTTCTCTGCGCTCTGCTGTCTTCTCGGGTTCCTTCCACTGAAAGAAACAGAGAGACTTTGTAACATGTGCCCACTTACAAATGCACATATAAAATAAAAACTACATTTAACAATTGATAATGAAGAGTCTCTTATAGTGACACATGACCACCAGTGCTGTGAGTATCAGATTTCTTTGGAAAGAATTGGTTCACAAAGTACTCCTAGGTAGTAATCCTAACATACAATTTCTTGTTATAGAACAGGAGATGATTGCCAAGATCAGGCTTCGTCTGACAATTAGTGAGGTCTGGGGTGGGAAAATCTTCTCATTTATTGTGCGCTCAGGACAGAAGCTGTGGAAACAAGATGGATCTCAACAACCATCACTTGCAGGGCTTTTTTTTTTTCCTTTTTACCTTTAGTTTTCAAAGTAAAAAGATCTGCCTACTTTTTCATTTGTTAACATTTTCAAGAAAATGCTTTATTTACATTTCATAAAGGAATACAAAGAAAACATATTATAGCTAAGTTTTTATTATAATCTTAGTTTTCTTTCACTTAACTTTTTTTTTTTTTGAGACAAAATCTAACTCTGTCACCCTGGGTGGAGTGCAGTGGCATTGTAGCTCCCAGCAACCTCAAACTCCTGAGCAGAAGTAATTTTCTTGCTCAGCCTCCCACTTAGCTGGGACTACTTATTGACTAGTTTTTCTACTTTTAATAGAGATGAAATCTCACTCTTGCTCAGGCTGGTCTTGAACTCCTGATCTCAAGCAATCCACCTGCCTTGGCCTCCCAGAGTGCTAGGATTACAAGCATGAGCCACCACTTCCAGTGAGGCACATGAGGCCTTGCTGTGTTAGGCACCTATAGTCCCAGTTCCTGAGGAGGCTGAGGCAGGAGGATCAGTTAAGCCCAGTAGTTTGAGGTTCCTGGAAGCTAGGCTGAGGCCACAGCACTCTAGCCTAGACAACAGAGAGAGACCACAGAAGAAAAAAAAAAAAAAGTAAAAAAGTACATATACTTCTTATATGATATTTTGAAGTAATTTTTAAATATCTTTAATTTTATAAGAAAAGATATATATGCACGATGTGTGTGTATATGTACCACGTATTTCAAACAATATAATAATTTTTTTTTTTTTGAGACAGAGTCTCACTATGTCACTTTCGATAGAGTGCTATGGCATCACAGCTCACAGCATCCTCAAACTCCAGGGCTTAAGCCATTCTCTTGCCTCAGCCTTCCAAGTAGCCGGAACCACAGAGGTGCCACAACACCCGGCTATTTTTTATTGTTGTTGTTGCAGTTGTCATTGCTATCTAGCTGGCCTGAGCCAGGCTCAAACCCACCAGCCTCGGTGCATGTGGCTGGTGCCAATGCAGACACCGAGCCAATATAATAATTTTTATATTGTGCTAGACACCGAGCCAATATAATAATTTTTAAAAGTTTAAAACTCCCACAAGTATCAGCATCGGAGGTAATTACCTGCATTTTATGTGTCTCCACTTCTATGTGTGTACACAGCTAGGGTCAAACCTTTCCAAGTTATAGGAGAGGCATAATGGATGTAATATCATTAAAATAATTTAATAAAAGAGTTCTGCATGCAAAAAGTCTTATTAAATGCCGAAATACCTGGGCAATGACATTACTTTGATGCTAACATATATGACTTTAGCTTAGATTTAATGGCATATGCAAATTTTCTAACGGGAATTTATTATTGAGGCCTTAACCTAATGATTTTCAACCTGTGTGCCATGAGAGGATCTTAGGTTTGCCTCAAAAAAATTTTTTAACCTTTTTTATTATTAATTTTTTTTTTAATTTTTTGTCTGGGCCTGGTTTTGAACCCGCCACCTCCAGCATATGGGGCTGGCTCCCTACTCCTTTGAGCCACAGGCGCCATGCTGGCCTCAAAAATTTTTAAAGCTCTTTAATTAAATTATTTTCAAAGGAAGTTCAAAGCATAGTAAGTGTACTATTTTTTTACTCTTTTCTTTAATCAATAATTTAAGTGTGCCATGGAAGTTTAACTATAGTTCAAATATGCCCTGAGCTTAAAATAGATTGGAAAACTCTTCTATTTAACATAACACAACCATTTCCTATCTGCATTTGTTTGAAGAAGTTGTTTAGATGTTAGGTTAGATATAAATAGTGTACAGAAAGGGAAGAACCTAATATTCCTTGGAAATGTACATGTAAGTAGAATTGACCAGTATTAATTAATGACTTAAAAATGCTGACCAGCGCCTTAGCTGCAGGTGAAAGTTCTGTCCCACGCCCCACAGCTAACTGCTGATACTTTGCAGACAGCTTTCTCCTAGAAGTAAGAGCAGCCTAATTCCTACAGCAAAGCCTCCTCAACCCCCTTTCCAGGTGTGCTCTCCCTTTCGAGAGGCAGAGAAGAATTGTTTCCGTTTGTGTTAATTTCAGCTGGTTTCAGTGACATCTGCAGTGGAGAGGGAACTTGGCACGCCTCCCCCAGGTGAACGCTCATTATCCCAGCTCAGCAGGTGCACAGCGGGTGGCGCAGTGCTGGAAGAGAGCAGACTTGAAGGCTGAGGGCTGCAAATGTAGTGGAGAAATGCAAATACTGCTGGCCCAGCTGCCGCCCTAATCCACACGTGGATGCATTTTTGTACGGCCCATCTAAATACATAGAACTTGGGACTCGCCTTTGTGTATGAGGCAAGTGAAGGAGGACTGTGCACTCTGTTCACCTCAGGTGGTGATCACATCCGAGAGCTGCCCATTCCCTGGTTGGAGCCTCACTGGCCTCAAATGAGCAGTCTTCTCCCTTGAGACAGTAGGATGGCAGCCAGCAGATCCCTGAGCCCCCGGCCCATTAACACCTGTCAGATGGCAGAGTACCTGAAACAAAGGGCTTTTGTGGGTCAGTCAGCACCATCTGTGAAATGCTCCTCACAGCTGCTGTCCGCATTCTATTTTCTTCCCTCCATGGAAAGTGGGAGAAAAGGGGGATGCTGAGATGGTTATCATACAACTGAGCAAAATGTCCTTCTTTTCCAGGTGAAAAGGCAGCATCTCCACAGTTAGACAGGGCAAGAGGGTCACCACAGGGGGTGCAGGAGATCACCAGAAAGTTTCTTTTTATCCTTCTGGTTAACTGATGTTTGGCAGCAGCTCCCACTTTGCCCCATTGGCAGGAAAATTGGTGTTTAGAATTGTACCATTTTATGCCATCTGGTTTAATGATGACAACTGATTAAAAAAATCAGACATGGAACAGTGTGCTGTTCAATGATTTAAAAAAAATAGGAGAAGATACACAGCTGCTTATTTGGCTATTTTGTCAAAATCTGAGAAAATATTTACTTTTTACACTGGCCCACATGGCTAATGACTATTTGTTTTCCTACTTCTGGTGTGTTCCTCTCTGTGAGTTGACAAGTTTCAACATAACACAATCAGAGAACTGGCAAACACCAGAACCGTGTAACACCAGCACAAAGGCCTAAGATCTTAATGCATAATCTGCTGTGATGGAACACCACATTAACACCTTACCAGAAAGATCAGAAGTTATCATTTCAAAGGTCTTTATTAGAGAGGAAACTTCACCACCTCTTTTTGCAAACTTTACAATTAGAAAATCCATCATTCCAGTCTGGAAATTTACACTCTCCACCATGTTCTGGGGCAAAGCTTTTTCTGCCCTTCAAGATAAACACATCCAGTTCGTTAATTATTTCTGGTGATGTTTTTGCTACCTCATACATAGGCTAAGAAAGACTTTAAGATGGAGGAATTTCATGATACGTGAATTATATTTCAGTGTAAAAAGCACAGAAGGGGACCCGGGGCACACATGGGCCTTCCTCTTGTAAGCATGTACGTGGGGTTCTCCTTCATTTCGGGACCCGGGGGTACACGTGGGCCTTCCTCGTGTAAGCATGTATGTGGGGTTCTCCTTCATTTCGGGACCCGGGGGTACACGTGGGCCTTCCTCATGTAAGCATGTACGTGGGGTTCTACTTCATTTCAGGACCCAGGGGTACATGTAGGCCTTCCTCATGTAAGCATGTACGTGGGGTTCTACTTCATTTCGGGACCCAGGGCACACGTGGGCCTTCCTCGTGTAAGCATGTACATGGGGTTCTACTTCATTTTCTTGGCTCTTTTGCTCTCAAGGACACATGAAGCATGGAACACGAAGACCACCTGACAGCAATGGCAGGCTTTCTCCTCCCTTCCACCTCCAAATGCCCAGCCTCACCTTCTCCCACGTGACATGACTCTTATCTGTAGCTTTTTATTACCTACACTTAGCTCAGCATTTTTGATATTTATAATTTTACTTTTTATCTATGTTGGCATTTACTTTACATGACCTTAAAGAACAGATTAGTTTTGCTTGCCTTTGTTATTTATTTTCCATGCCATTGATAAAGTCAGGCCCCTTTGGTGAGTGCCTCTCTGGGAGGTTGGCTCCTCCCAGACTAACCTTGCTGCCCTGCTGAGTTATCCCAGGCCTGCCCTCCTCCCTCCAATGAGTCTCAAGCCCTGTAAAGTCAGGGTAACTAGCACAGTCCATGCTCACCAGACACCACTTGCTCTCTGGGGCTACTATCTTTGCCCTTTGCTCCCCAGGCAAAAGAACTGCTGAAGAACAGAAAAGGTTTTCTACGTCCTTTACGATATCTCTTTCCCTTAAGATTGTTCTCTACCCACAAGTCCAATCTATACACGTTGCAGAATTGTGGAAGCCACGTTTGCCAAGGTCAGTCTGAACTGTCCTAGAGTCTGATCTGTCCCCACCTGGCTCTGAGTCAGCTGCAAAGGCACAAAGGCAGGAAGCCTGCTTTCCACTCGTCTCCCCCTAGTCATTGATAAAGCTGCTAAACAATCCCAGGCCCCGCCCAGCCACTGGAGGACACCTGTTCTCTTACTCCAGGCATCACCGATCCCTAGATAGCTGCAATCCACACAGACTTCCGGCCCCTTGCCCTGTGATGCCCACCGTGCGTTTTCCCCTTGAAACTTAATGGATCTGGATATAATGACTTGTTCCACGCTGTTTCAAGCACAAGACACAAGCACAATTATAATTATAGGCCAATATTTAATATTTATGTTAAGCCATTTGCTACATAGAATAAAAAATATGGAGGACTTATGAATGTGCCTTGCAGGTAAAAGAAAATAAAACGATCAGCTTGGCACCTGTGGCTCAATCGGCTAAGGCGCCAACCACATACACCTAACGTGGCGGGTTCAAATCCCCAGCCTGGGCCAGCCAAACAACAATGATGGCTGCAACCAAAAAATGGCTGGGCGTTGTGGCGGGCGCCTGTGGTCCCAGCTACTTGGGAATTGGAGGCAGGAGACTCGCTTGAGCCCAGGAGTTGGAGGTTGCTATGAGCTGTGATGCCATGGCACTCTACCCAGGGAGATAGCTTGAGGCTCTGTCTCAAAAAAAAGAAAATAAAACGATCATCAAGCCTTGTCCAGTAGCATCTTCACTCTGGAGTATCGCCAAGCCCCCAAGGCTGAGCAGCAGGATACGGGTGACATCAAAGTTAACTTTCAAGGGTGGTTCTGAATTGGTAGCTTTCACTAACACTCTCTCTCTTCATTTTTTTCTATGCCAGTTTTTCATATTTGATATTGCTTTGTATCTGGCAGCTCATAATTTGAACATTTCTGATTCAACAGCATTTTTTTTCAGTTAAAATTCCTACCTTAAAATAAATCTAGACTCAAAAGAAACTCAAAGTGAAAATTTAGGTCCTAGGAGTGAGTGTAGCCTAAACAATATCATGAAGCGTCTAGTTTTACTTTATGATGGACTCCCGCAGTGGGAGCTGTGAGTGGTTGGGACCTGTGAGTGGTCATGCTGGGGAATTTCCAGGCCCTAACGGTACTCCTCGGTCCCTCTTAGAAAGATTTCCTCAGTTTCCTTCCTTCACTGAGAGCTGCCTTCCTGAGGTCTGGGGCACACCTGCCTGACATACTGCAGCCCCGTGGAGTAATTACATGGGCTGGGGAGGACAGGAGCTGGCACTCAGGTCCCAAGTGTGCCCCTACCTATGATGTGAACTTAGACAATTATTAAAATCTCCAATGTCAGCTCGGCGCCTGTGGCTCAATCGGCTAAGGTGCCAGCCACGTATACCTAAGGTGGCGGGTTCGAATCCCCAGCCCGGGTCCGCCAAACAACAATGATGGCTGCAACCAAAAAATGGTTGGGTGTAGCTACTTGGGAGGCAGAGGCAGGAGACTCGCTTGAGCCCAGGAGTTGGAGGTTGCTATGAGCTGTGATGCCATAGCACTCTAGCCAGGGGGATAGCTTGAGGCTCTGTCTCAAAAAAAAAAAAAAATCCCCAATGTCTTCATCAATGAAATTATAAAATGACTTTGACATTGCATAACAATTTTGTAGATTTTTTTTTTTTTTTTGACCGAGGCTGGGTTTGAACCCACCACCTCTGGCATAAGGAGCCAGTACCCTACTCCTTTGAGCCATAGGCACCACCCAATTTTGAAGGTTTTAAGGAAACCTATGTGTGTGTGTGTATATATACATATATATATATATTTTTTTTTTTTTTTTGAGACAGGATCTTACTCTATCACCCTGGGTAGAGTGCCGTGATGTCATAGCTCACAGCAACCTGAAAATCCTGGGCTCAGCTTCCTGAGTATCAGAGACTACAGGTATACACCACAACACCTATTTTTGTTTCTATTTTTACAAGAGACAGGGTTTCTATTTTTACAAGAGACTGGGTCTTGCTCTTGCTCAGGCTGGTCTTGAACTCCTGAGCTCAAGGGAGTTTCCACCTCAGCCTCATGCTGGGTTCACAGGCATGAGACACTGCACCCAGCCAGCTAAGTTTTTAAAACACTTAGAATATTGTTGGTCGCATAGTACAGTCAGCTTCAAAAATTCTACAGGTTAGCCAGGCGTTGTAGTGGGCACCAGTAGTCCCAGCTACTTGGGAGGCTGAGGCAAAAGAATCAGCTAAGCCCAAGAGCTGGAGGTTGCTGTGAGCTGTGATGCCACAGCACTCTACCAAGGGTGACAAAGTGAGATTCTTATCTCTGAAAAAAAAAATTCTACAAGTCTAATTATGAGAAAACATCAGATAAACCTGAATTAATGGACAGTCTAGCAGTCACAGAAGAGATGATGGTGACATGCCAACTAAGTACAGAATGGGACCTGGATTGGATCCTGGAACAGGAAAAGAACACCAGTAGGAATCCTGGTGACTTTTAAATAAATTCTGCAGCTTAATCACTGAAGTTATACCATGTCAATTTCTGGGTTTTGATAGTGGTGCCATTGTTAGGTAAGGCTGAGATATTAATGTTCTTTGTCTTCCTTGCTTACCACGTCCCAAGAGGTAACAGGTATTTCTTGTGAGCTCCACAAGAATTCTCTGCACTATTTTAGCAACTTCTCTGTAAGCCTAAATATAATTTGAAAACATTTCAGGCTATTATTTTTTTAATATAAAATAAACTCTTACAATTCAGTTTTTTAAAAAATTCAGAATCTGTGAGTATAATGTATTACTTCTTCCTGTTCTTGATGCCTTGTTTAACCTTCACTTCATTTTAAACACATGCAATTTAGAGAGGGCAGTGGGGAAGAGAGCCCCAAATGCTGGCCTCCACGGACCCTGCTCTGCCCACAGAGGAGAGGGAGAAGGGTGTAGGAGAAGTAGAGGATGGGTCTCCCACTGAGGTGCCCTAGGTGGGAAAAGGGATGAGCCTAAGGAGCAGAAACCTGGTTCACAGGTGCAGAGGCATGTCAGGTGAGAGATTAGAAGTGAGAAAACGCTGTTCTGATTGCTTATGTTTCCCCAGGAAGTGATGACCAGGGTCGTCACCAGCTATATGAGTTGGAGGTCTTCAGAGAAATAGAACTGATAGGAGATACAGAGGGAGAGAGAGAGGGAGGGAGCGAGATTATGGGAATTGGCTCCTGTGGTTAGGAGGTGAAGTCCCATGACCTGCTGTCTGCAAGCTGGAGCCCTAGGAAAGGAGGTGGTATAATTTAGACCAATCCCAAACCTTGAGAAAGGCAAGGGGAGAGGCAGTGGTGTAAGTCACAGATGGAGTCTGAAGCCCTAAGAACCAGAAGCTCTGATATCCAAGGACAAGAGAAGATGGATGTCCCAGCTCAAACAGGGAGAGAGACAGAGAAAATCTACCTTTTCCCCATTGCTGTTTGTTCTACTCAGACCCTCAGTGAATTGAATTATTGTACTTCTCAGATAACCTTGACTTCACAATTCCATACTCAAAACAGATGTCATGACTTGGGTCTTACTTCCTTCAGAGACCAGCTTTGCTAGAGTAGGATACAGATAATTACCAATTCTCTTTTGTCTCCCTTATTTACTACATTCCCTGACATGTGACAGGCTTTGTGAGGCCAGGTACAGTGGCTCATGCCCATAATTCCAGCACTCTGAGAAGCTGAAGTAGGTAGATCACCTGAGGCCAGGAATTTGAAACCAACCTGAGCAAGAGTGAGGCCCCATCTCTTAAAAAAAAAAAAAAAATAGCAGGTGCCTGTAATCCCATCTACTCAGGAGGCTGAGACAAGAGGATTACCTCAACCCAAGAGTTTGAGGTGGCTGTGAGCTATGAGCTACAGCACTCTACCTAGGGTGACAGAGTGAGATTCTGTCTCAAAAAAAAAAAAAATACATTTTGTTGAAAGAACACAGAAGCTGCTGGAATAGAGTTCATCAAGGTGACATCAGAGCAAATGTCCAGGCAACCCAGGTTTGCTGGCTTGGACAAACGGGAAAGAGTGAAAGCAGGTTGTCTCCAGCAGCTGCAGCCAGGGGGAAGCCTGAACATCTGCCGAGAACGTGAGAAAGAGCAGCAGGCACACAGGCAGAGCATAAGGGGGTGAGGGCGCATGCATTATGGGCACCCCTCCCCCAGCGAGGGCCCACTCACTGCCATGGGCACCCTCCCCCAGCGAGGGCACACGCACTACCATGGGCACCCTCCCCCAGCGAGGGCACACGCACTACCATGGGCACCCTCCTCCAGCGAGGGCCCACTCACTACCATGGGCACCCTCCCCCAGCGAGGGCGCACGCACTACCATGGGCACCCTCCCCCAGGAACACCTCTCCTCCGCTGAGCCACATCTGCCTTGGGACAACCACAGAACAGAGAAGACGCACTGATTTCCCGTCCCCGCCCAGAGTCATCCCTGGGACCCCAAGCTCACCTGCCCTCTTCTCCCTTGGCAGAGCTCTAATGGAGCATGTGTTCTCTTGGGCAACCACGGAAATTCTTTGTTCTGGGCTTTTGCTTCTCTTTGTTCTTCCCAAAGTCACTGTGTAGAGACACTGGTGTGGGCAGCAAGGTCAGACTCTTGCTTCAGTCACCCAAGTGGGCACCCCACCTGCTCTCCTGTGACGGTTTCTTACAACCTACTGCTAAGAGCCACTGGGCTGAATCATATCCAGGACGGAGGCAGAGACTTCCTGGAGGCAACAGCAGACACCCTACACTCAGGGGCCCAGTGCTCGCTGCTCTCCTGCAGGACGCCCCTGAGAAGCCAATGGTGCTCCTGGGTCCTGGTCACTAAGAACCTTGATCCTGATGGATCCTGGTGTCTCCAGATGGGACTACCTCTCCAAGGTGTCTTCACCCACCTTCTATGAGGCCTACTGGTCTCTCCAGATGGAGAGCCCTGGGGTGCCTGGTTATGGGGGTATGAAGGGTAGCCTTCCACCAGGCCCTGGGCTAACCCAGCTTCCTCCACTTCTAGACTTTCACTCTGCAGCCTCTTTCAGTGGGTGTAGCATTGACAGCAAGCCAAGGGCTACGTGAGAAAATGAGAAAACAGAAGATATCAAAGGGCCACAACAGGCATGGATATCAACAGCAGAAAAATCTTTGTGAAGCCAGACACAGGGACATGTCTTATAAACCCTTACAGAGGAAACTTAAAAATTTAGCCTCTGAGAACTTGTGAAACGCTGCTGCCTACCTCACTGCCACCGTGACAGAGCCACAGACCAGGATGTGTGCTTGGAAGAGGTTGCTGAAGAGAGCAGCCGGCAGGGAGGCCCAGGTGGCAGCCACAGCTAACTTACTCACTGGCCCAGACGGCAGGTGGTTTTCAAGTGTGAACTGTGTGCTGGGCCTGGACAGCCCTCTGGGAATGGGTGCACATGCTCATGAGGTGAGCCAGGGCCCCTCTGGGCAGAGGACAGTCACCCTGAGGTGTGGGGCACATGGCGGGCACTGTACAGACTTGCCCCTCTGAGGTGGAGGGTAAGAAATGTGGGTGAACACTTAGTGTGATCCTCACCCTTTTCGTAATCCAACCCCCTCCCCAGTAATTCTGGATTTAAAATCCAAAATCCATGTCGTTTAGGATGCATGAACTTGACTCTCATATTTTCTTTCTTTCTATTTTTTTTTTTAAGAGACAGAGTCTCTCTTTGTCGCCCTTGGTAGAGTGCTGTAGCGTCAAAGCTCACAACAACCTCCAGCTCTTGGGCTTAGGTGATTCTCTTGCCTCAGCCTCCCGTGTAACTGGGACTACAGGTGCCCACCACAATACCCAGCTATTTTTGTTGTTGTTGCAATTTGGCCCGGGGCTGAGTTTGAATTTGACACCCTCAGTATATGGGGCCGGCGCCTTACTCACTGAGCCCCAGACGCTGCTCGACTCTCATATTTTCTTAAATTCATATGAAAAATTTTAAACACATTAGAATTCAAACATCGGCAGGTGTTCTACTCATCCACATGGTACCAAAGAATGGCTGCACCCGGGCTTCAGGGCTCTGCCTCCCGCCTTGCATTTCTGTGGCCGCCAAGTATCCTCGCCTGCATCTCCACGGAGGAGGCTGCTGCTCAGGGCAACTGAGAAGCTCACGGGGCTCTAACCGCAGCCCCGCCTGTTCTCACAAATACCATGAAAAGAACAGCATGACAGACACGAAGCAAGCACACATGAAAATCTCTCTGTGCCTGCTGAGAGATGAGGAGCAGAGGTCTCTGAGCTCACAGGAGGTCAAAGACCACAGAGGGCTGTCTGGACTTGGATAGAACGTTCCTTCTCCCTCCTCTGTAGACAGTAGATATTTTAGGAGCAGTTTAAACCTAATGTTTATATTGGATGGGCCATGTCAGTCCTTCATAGGGTTTCATTGCTCAAGCGAGTCCAAGAATATGATGGGGCCAGCGCAGTGGCTCATGTTTGTAATCCCAGCACTCTGGGAGTCTAAGGCGGGCAGACTGTTGAGTTCATGAGATCATGGCCAGCCTGAGCAAGAGCGACACCTCGTCTCTAAAAAATAGCCGAGTGTTGTGGCTGGTGCCTGTAGTCCCAGCTATTTAGGAGGCTGAGGCAAGAGGATCACTTGAGCCCAGGAATTTGAGGTTGCTATGAGCTGTGATGCTACAGCACTCTACTGAGGGCAAGAAAGTGAGACGCTATCTCAAAAAAATTTAAAAATTTAAAAACATCCAAGAACATGAGGGCAGTCAGAAGGAATGGAAGTGCCATTTACTGGTGAGAGCCAGCCTCCAGCCCTGTGCACTCTGTCCTTGGGGGCGGCATGGTTTCATGTGGAGGAACAATAACTTCTAGAGCGAGCATCTTGACTCCAGCACTCTGCTCTCTCAGGGATCAGAAATTGGCAGCTTGGGACACTGTGTATATTTGGTGCACAGGTACATTTGCTTTGGTCCAGAGTTTTTAAGCAGCTTTAATTAAGCATAATTGACATGCAATAAAGTACACATATCTCACTTGTACACTTTGGTAAGTTATAATATATATCCACACAGAGACATAACATCACTACTGCCATCAAGGTCAGGGTCCAGGCTGTTGCCCCTTTTAATTGCTCCCCTCCCTGCCCTTTTCCCCAGCTCTCCCCATCTCCAAGTCCAGGCAGACACTCATCCAGTAATCAACATTTTTTAGAGCTTCATATACACAAACTCATCCAGCATGGACTCTTTTTGTGTCTGGCCATCTTCACTCAGTACAACTATTTGCAGATTCTTCCACATCGTTGCATGGATAAATAGCTACTTCTTATTTATTGACAAGTCCAGTGTATGGGCTAAAGTTAGTTTTCCATTTACCAATAGTCCATTTGGATAGTTACCAGCTTGGAGCTATTACAAATAAGGCTGCTTAGAACACTGGTCTGTGAGGCCTTTTTGTTTGTTGTTTTTTGTTTGTTTGTTTGTTTGTTTTTGTGAGACAGAGTCTCACTCTGTCACCAGGACTAGAGTGCTGTGGCATTAGCTTAACTCAATAGCAATCTCAAACTCCTGGGCTCAAGTGATCCTCCTGCCTCAGCTTCTGGAATAGCTGGAACTATGGGCACCCATCACAACGCCTGGCTAGTTTTTCTATTTTTAGTAGAGATGTCGTTCTTGGTCAGGCTAGTCTTGAACTCCTGAGCTCAAGGGATTGCCTCAATTTTCTAGAGTGCTAGGATTACAGGCGTGAGCCACCACACCCAGCCTACTCTGTAAATTTTTGCATAGACATATACTTTCATTTCTCATGGGTAAATACCTAAGTGGATTGGCTGGATCATGTGGTAAGTAAACATTTAATATTCCTTCCAACCTGTTTCCCAAACTTCCCAGTAGCATCATTTGAATTCCCACAAGAAGTGAAGAAGAGTTCTAGTTCCCCACCCAGTCTCCAACACTTAGCCTGGGCAGCCTCTCTACTTTTTGTTATTCTAATGGGTGTGCAGTATCATTTCATTGTCTTTAATTTGTATTACCCTAATGAGTAACAAAGATTTTGAACATCTTTCCATTGCTTATTATCAAGCCATATGTCTTATTCTGTGAACTGTCTCTTCACATCTTTCCCTATGTTTTCACTGGGTTGCCTTCTTGCTTATTGGTAAGTTTTGAGGTCAGATATATCCATGGGCAATGTTTTCTCCCCACCTGTGTCTTGGCCTTTCATCCTCCAGGGTCTTCCAATGAGCAGATTTTTTATATTTTTATAAAGTCTGATTTATAACTTTTTGCTACAGATGGGATTTTTGTCATCGTATAGGTCTCTAAGAAATCTTTGTCTTTGCATTACCTAAAAGGAGTGGCTGTAACCTCTGCTACATTGTTAAGTTGAAGATGTTATATCAAACATTCTTGCCTTTTCATAATTCTAGGGAGGAAGTATTCATTCTTCCACCAATAAGTATAATGTTAGCCAGAGGTTTTCCATAGATGCCCTTTATCAACTTGAGTAAGTCTGCGTCTATCCTGATTTGCTGAGTTTTTTTTTTT
>CAUYQV010155912.1:0-11468 GCA_963574575.1 Galagoides demidoff | reverse complement strand
AGCAAAAAGACAACCTACACCATGGTGAACGATATTTGCCTATTTTTAATCAGACCAAAGCTAGGATCTACAGAGAACTCAAATTAATCCACATGAAAAAAGCCAACAATCTCATATATCAATGGGCAAGAGAGATGAATAAAATCTTCTCTAAAGAAGACAGACGAATGGCTAACAAACATGAAAAATCCTCAGCATCCCTAATTATTAGAGAAATGCAATTCAAAACCATCCCAAGACATCATCTAACCCCAGAGAGAATGGCCCACATTACAAAGTCTCAAAACTACAGATGCTGGCATGGATGTGGAGAGAAAGGAAAACTTCTATACTTCTGGTGGGACTGTAAACTAATACAATCTTTTTGGAAGGAATATGGAAAATCCCCAAAAAACTCAAGCTAGACCTCCCATTTGATCCTGTAATCCCATTACTGGGCATCTACCCGGAGGGGAAAAAATCCTTTTACCATAAAGACACTTGGCACTAGACTGTTTATTGCAGTTCAATTTACAATCGCCAAAATGTGGCAACAGCCTAAATGCCCACCAACCCAGGAATGGATTAACAAGCTGCCATATATGTATGCCATGGAATATTATTCAGCTATTTAAAAGAATGGAGACTGTACATCCTTTGTATTAACTTGGATGGAAGTGGAACACATTATTCTTAGTAAAGCATCACCAATGGAGAAGCAAGAATCCCAGGTACTCAATTCTCATATGAGGACAGATGATGACATAGTAATCAGTGGAGGGTGGAGGAAGGGGAGATGTGAAATGGGGAATGTGGGAGGAGGTGAGGGCAGGTAAGAGCAAAGAGAGGGAAGAAGGGAAGGGAGGGGGGGACGGGAAGAGCAGAGAGAGGAAAGGAGGGACAGGGTGGGGAAGGGAAGAGCAGAGGGAAGGAGGGAGGGGGTATTGGGTTATGGTGTGTGACACACCTTTCGGGGGAAGGACACAATTCTAGGGACTTTACCTAACAAGTGTAATCAATGTACCCTCAATGAATCCCCCACAATAATAAAAAATAAAAATAAAAATAAACCATTTTATACATAGTTGACTACAAAATGCTAATGCTTTTTCTTTTTCTTTTTTTTCCACTTAATCTAATTTTTAAAAATATTTTGGAATATTATAATAGTACAAAGGGTTTGTTTACATGGATTGATTTCGTACTGCTTGAAACAAAGTTATAAGTGCGCTATTACTCAGATAGTGTTCATTGTTCTCATTAGATATGATTTCACCCATCATCTCTCCTCCCTCCTGCCTGTTTGATTTCTACTAAGTCGTACTTCCACCTGTGCACATGAGTTCTGTTTGGTTAGATCACCAAGGAGAATGATCCAAGTTGTTACAAAAGGTATTAGTTCACCATTCTCTTTTATGGCCGAGTAATACTCCATGGTATAAATATATCTCATTTTTTTTAATGCCTCATGTATTGATGGGCACTTGGGTTGATTCCACATCTTTGTGATTATGAATTTTGCTGTAATAAACATCCAAATGTGAGTTTATTTTTGATAAATGATGTTTTTTTCTCTTTTGGGTAAACACCCAGTAGTGGAATTACTGAATTAAATGGTAGGTCTGCTTTTAGTTCTTTGAGGAATCTCCATACTATTTTCCATAAAGGTTGTACTAATTCGCAATCCTAGCAATAGTGTAGAAGTGCTCCTTTCTCTCCACATCCACACCAGCATCTACTGTTTTCAAACTGTGCAAGCAAGAAAACAATCAACAGAGCAAACAATCTACGGAACAAGAGAAAATATCCTTTTGTTATATATCTAATAGTGCTAATTCAACCAAATCATCAAGGAAAAAATCAAGTAACCCCATTAACAAGTGGACAAATGAAATAAACAGAAGTTTTTCAAAAGAAACTAGACTAATGGTCAATAAATATATGAAAACAATGCTTGGCCTTACTAATCATCAGGATTAGTGAATTAGTCTCACATTGAGACATCACTTAACCTATCACCCAACATTGAGAACGGATTTTATTTTCTAATGTCACCATATATAGACTGTTTCTATGTTGCAGGTCCTATGAGTAACTCATGAATAAAATCAATAAATTCAATTTACTTGAATCTTACGATTTTCTAGATATTTACTAAACTCAGCAATAATATATGTGATAACACTGCAATTTACATAAAGAATTGGTAGACCCCAGGATTCATAAGAAAATAAGTGCATAGCTTTTGTTCTATCTCTTCAAATAACATACAGATTAATTTTTTTCAAAGATTTCCACCCTCAAATATTGCAGATTATAATCAGAAGTTGATAAATATGATTTATGTTTTCGTTTAATGGAAGATACCACATTGTGGTTAAAGGAGTACTTTTTTGTGTACAATCATAGCCAATTCCCAGAGCATGCTGTGCTATCTTCTGTGTTCCATTATCAGCTCCATAATGTTCATATGATTACTGTTTGCCCACTCCTGTCCAGAGAAAATTCAGTGTTCACTAATTAGCATTTTAGTTTCTTCTAAGAAGATATTACCATGCAGAATTCATGATCCTATTCTTTCCACAGTTCTCTTCTTCCAGATAATACACACATTTTATTCCTTAGAAAAATGCTGCATTTTCTCAATTGTTGTAGCTTTTCGCTACGTTTTGAAATCATGTAGCTTTACATCTCAAAATTGACTTTTTTTTTTCAAGACGTTTAGGTTATTTTAATTCCTTTGAATTTCCATATAAATTCACTCCAAATGCAAAAAAATAAAACATGTCTACAGAGTTTTGTATGGGATTGCATTAAATCTATAGATATACTTGGAGACAATTGAAATCTTAACAGTAATGAGTTTTTGCATTTCTCATCAAAACAGTTTACCTTTCATTTGTGTTTCTTTGTATTCTTTAAATTGTGTTTTGTACTTTTTAGTATGCAGGTCTTTCATACAACTTGTTGTATTTACCCTGAATTATTTCATGCTTTATACTATCATGATGGTTTTTTTCATATGTACATTGCTAATGCATAGAAATACAACTGATTGTTATCGATTGATCTTTTATCCTCATCCTTCCTAAATTCACTTCTACTAACTTTTTTGTAGACTATTGATATACTATTGAATTTTGTACATTGGCAATCATCTTTTCTGAAAATAAAGATAATTTATTTCACAGATTATAATTTTCATCACTAAGAGTATGATTTAGGTATTTTTTTGCATCTCTGTATCACTGCTTGATTTTAAATGTAGTATTAGGTTACTAAGTATGAATATCAGATTTCCTTAAACACTTAATTTAACACTTGATAGCTCTGAACTTTCACTTTGACATATCTTATTTTATTTTTATTCTGAAGATACATCTTCACTCTTTCAAATACACCTTTTATTTTGTGGTTGTCTTTCAAAAAAATTATAGCAAATTTTATGAAACCATAGATAAGTCGAATATTTCTATTCTTTTTGAATATGAGTTTAATACTGGAATCAATGCAGTGCAGAGAGCACAAAATATTAATGAAGTGTTCAGGAAGGATGTGGCTAATGACACAGTGTCTATCAATGTTTTGAGAATTCTCTGTGGTGATTTTCATCTTGAAAGTGAGTGATGTGGGTGACCTGAGACCAAGGCAAATAGTGGTAAGCCAAAAGCTTTAATGTAAGCAAATCCATCTCAACCTATGCATGAATTAGCCACAAGGTCTGACAGTACTATTTTAACAGTGTTGTACCATTTGAAATAAATAGGTAAAGTAAAGAGTCTGGATAGATGGGTCTGTATAAATTAAACAAGCTTCAGAAGAGAAATCTTTTTGAAGCTTGCCTTTCTTTGCTGTCATGACATAAAGGCAAACCATTTCTATACCTTTATCTTGCATGTGATGAAAAATGGATTCTTTTTGACAATCAAAAGCATTCAGCACAATACCCAAAGGGAATATTCATCAAAAAAAGCTAATGGTGTCTGTTTGTTGGTCTGGGCTTGCATTATCCGTTATAGCTCCATCACCCTTGGTTAACTATAATAGATGTCTACTATGACCAGTTGGACGGAATGATGAGGATGCCTGTGATGAAGCAGGCAAGATTGGCCAATAGAGACAAGCCCATCCTCTTACAAGACAAAGGGTGTTACTTAAACTTCAGAAGCTGGACTTAGAAACTCTCCCCCATCTACCACATTCACCAGTCTTTGCACCAACTGATGGCCACTTCCTCCAGGCTTTGGAACACCTCTTGGAAGGACAAATATTCAACTCTCAACAAACTGTGGCAAATGCCCTTTGTGATTTCATTGCCACTGGCTCACCAGGCTTCCCTGCAGCCATACAAGCTACTTTTAAGATGGCAAAACTGTGTCAATAGTTTAGGTGTGCTCTTAGATTAATTATACGGTTTCTTGTTTGAGACATAATAAACTAAACTCTTGATTTGGAGCCGGACATTTCTCAAGCAATGACCTTTTGAGTATGATTGCGATACTCTTTAGTATCCTTAGCTTATTCTGCCTTCTATGCCATTCCTGAGTTGGTTTTGGAGTGATTCTTTTTTCCTTCTCATGAGCACTATTTTCCTGCTTCTTTGCACGTCTGCTTACTTTCATAGGATGCCAGAGATTGCAAACTTATCTTTTTAAATTCTCAGTGTGTTTATATTCCTGTAAGTGTTCTAAGATAAAGTTACCTGAAACAATTTGAACTTGCTGGGCATTTCTTTAAGAGTTGTTAAGTGGCAGTGTTCCACCTAAAGCTAATTATCCTTTGTTTCTTAAGTGAAATCTTTCTCTTCAATGCGCCACCAAACTTGAAGCTTTCCTGTTTGGCTGCTGGAAACAGGCACTACTCTTACCCCTAGTTGAACACTAGGCACTGTAGTCTTTAATCTTTCCAGGTGGTTCTTTTCCTGGTCTGGTAGGGCAGGTGGAGATCTGTCACAGAAATACAAATTTAACCAAAAAAACTATATGGGACAATGTAGTGCAAGGAAATGTGTGTTTGTGTTACATGTGTGTAACTTACCATGAGAAGAGATCGGGAATTCTAAAAATGCACTTTGCAATATGTATTTTAGTATGTGTACCTTTTACCTTTGCTCCTTTTTAGTTAATTAAATCACCCCCAAATGGAGATAGGATCCATAATTGTAAAATAGCATTACCTGACTTATAGCAATTGTTCTCAGGGATACTATGCTCATTCAGGGCTATGAAATTTGGCACATTTTTGATAAAACAGCTAAATTACAAAATATGAAAGATAAAAAGATTCAGAGAAAAAGAAATTCCCAGTCATGCTTACTCTCACCTCCTCCGTGTTTTAAATCTTTGGAAACAAACAGTGTCAAAAAGAATGCAGAAGCACCAGTATGTCAGTTGCCCTGACCTATACTCCCAAACACATCCTAAGCCATTATCCAGTCCAGGGCTGGATTCCTATCAAAGTTGACAAGTGCCTGCCTTACAGGAATCTTATACTTTTCTTCAGAGGAGGAAATGTGGGGATATATTTGAGAAGCCAAATTAGAAATGTGTAGCAAATAAAAATGGAGGGGGGGTTCTGAAAAAGTATAAAAAAGCATTGCCAAAATTAAAACTTAAAAAGCTGTTTCTTGAGTAACTAGCAAAGAGAAATATAATAGCAGATGGCACTAAACAGGCAGTAACTTTCAATTTACTTTTTTCCTTCTGTCATTATCCAAACTGTCAACTTGTATCAGAAAACCCAAAGAAGCTGTATAAGAAATAACAAAGCCAAATTTCCAAGGAGAATAAGGAATACGTGAGCAATGGATCACTTAAGGTGCTTGTGTAGGTTTGAATTCCCAGCTCCAGTAATATCAAAACCAGAATATATGTAACAAACTAATGTTATTACAGACTTTTCAGCAGTTTTTTCTTTATAAATCAAGGTAATTTAGACAGAAGGACACTAAAGTTGGAAATGCCAGAGTAGTGTTTTTCATGTTAGACAAGACAAAAATTGTGTCTATTTATTCATAATTTTACTTCATGCTTACCAGATTTGCCTTTTTTTTTTTTTTACTTTATTTCAGGCTTGGAAAATGGAGATTAAAAAAAAAGAATATATGAGGCTAACCTGAGAAGACAATGGATTTGCAGTTAATATACATTTGTAAAATGGAAAGTATAATGGAACCAAGGTCCTCATTTAGAGATTACTACAAAGTATCGCACAAAAGAGGAAGCAATCTGTTTCACTGTAGGAGACACACAAATAAGGGGCATGCGAGAAACAGCATCATAACAGACAAGCAGGAATCGGAAGACAGTGGGGAACAGGAGGGAATGAGCATAACATCCCGGCTTATTTAAAGACTGAGGAGGATTTAGAATGACCGGACTCTAGGACAGGTAAGAAACAGAGAAAAGGAAAAGGGAAGGAGTAAGATGTTTAAGTTAACTTCTGATAAGATGCTCTGTGTGACAGCAAGTAGCTCAAATTTTTATCCTTAAGACCTTAAGATACACTTCACTTAAAAAAAATGTATGTTTTTTTGCAGGGTACAATAAATAGAACATATATATATATATATATATATATATATATAGAACAATATATCGAACACAAACACACACATATATACACACACACACACATATATATATATATGTGACATACACATGACCATGGCAGCTTCAAAGCTGTGTACTATAGGGTTGATCTTTGGTGTAGCTGTAGCACTATACAGAAAGGGCAGACACACAAAAAGAAGTGCACCCACAGCATCTGTGTTGGACAGTGCCTCCAGGAGGCAAAGAAAGATGAGGAGTAGAGTCAAGAGTGTGTACATGCCTGTTAAGACCCCTCGGTTTGGAGTATCTGGTTGCAGGTAATGGCAGGGGTTAAAGTGGGTGCTGGCTGAGGATTACAGTGGTTCCTATGTATTATAAAAAGGAGCTCAAGTTTCTGTCCTTAGTTATAAATCACTTACAAATTACCACATATTTGTAAACAGTGGAATAATGAGTTTGAGTAAGATAACGTTGATAGAATGGTAGAAACAATTGCTTAAACCAAAGAGAAACACTGAAAACAGAGAAATCGGTTTAGATAATGCTAACATTTAGGCAACAGTCGAATTAACGTGGAGAGTATCGCCCTTGTAAAAAGCAGGTGGAATGAAAGGCAAGGCCACAAGCCAGACATGGTTTTCTAGAGTATAGTCTGAGTTCGAAATGAGGCACCCAAGAAAAATGAGCTTAGGAGGAGGAGGAAAAGCAACATTACCTACCCGGCTTACACTTAGATTATAAAGTGATTTTTGAGTTTTATTTGTTTGCTTGTTCATTTTGTTCTGTTTTTTATATCAAAATATTATGAGGGTACAGACGTTTTTGTTACAAGGCTAGAGTCAGGGCTATGAAAGAGCTCATCATGTGAATACTGTTCATTGCATCCATTAGCTGGATTTTTCCCTTGTCCTCCTCCTAAGTTCCCCCTTATTTGACTTACAAGGACCCTTACTCCCCTTGAGTGTTCATTGGTTAGTTCCAACATGTTATATCAGAGTCCACATGGTGTTCATTTTTACATTCTTGACTTACTTCACTTAGTATAATGGTTTCCTATTCCTTCCAGATTGCTGTAAAAGGCATTAATTCATCTTTTTTATGGCTGAGTAGTACTCCATAGTATACATATACCACTTATGAATTGATAGGCTATTAGATTGATTCCACATTTCTGCAATTGTGAATTGTACAGCAACAAATGTTCAAGTGCATGTGTATGTTTGATAAAATGACTTCTTTTCCTTTGGGTAGATATCCAGTAGTGAGATTGATGGATTGAACGGTAAGGTCTACTTTTAGTTACTTTAGGAATCTCCATATTATTTTCCATAGGGTTGTACTAACTTGCAGTCCCAACAGCCATGTGTAGGCATTTCTTAATCTCTGCATCCACCCCAGAATCTATTGTTTTGAAATTTTAATAAAACCTTTCTAACAGGAGTAAGGTAATAGTTCATTCTGGTTAATTTGCATTTCCCTGATGCTATGTCATGTTGGACTTTTTTTTTTTTGTATTTGTTGGCTATTTGTCTATCTTGTTTTGAAAAATTTCTGATCATGTCTTTTGCCCACTTTTCAATGCTATTTTTCTTCTTGGTGATTTGTTTGGTTCTTTGCAGATTCTCCATATTAGCCCTTTATAGGATACATAATTTGTGAATATTTTCTTTCATTCTGTAGGTGTCTATTTGCTATGTTGATGAATTCCCTGTGCAGAAGTTTTTAACTTAATCAAGTTCCCTTTAAGTTTTTGTTGTTGCTGTAATTATTACCAGGATCTTAGTTATAAATTCTTTGCTGAGACTGATAGCTCGGAGAGTTTTCCCTACATGTTTTTTTAAGAATTCTCATAGTTCCATGCCTTACATTTGAGTCTTTTATCCATCTTGAATTAATTTTTGTGAGTGGTGCGAGATAGGCACCTTGCTTCATTCTTCTTCATGTGGCTAGCCAGTTTTCACAGCACCATTTACCAGAGATTCTTTCCCCCAGTATACCCTATACCCTATTTTGCATATTGTGTTAAAGATCAGGTAGCTATAGATTTATATCTGGCTTCTCTATTCTCTTTTTATATCTGGATTGGTCTATGTTTCTATTTTTGTACCAGTACTGTTCTAGTTTGCTTACTATCATTTGGAGCCTGGTTGTGATGTATCCAGCTTTATTTATCTATCTATCTATCTATCTATCTATCTATCTATCTATCTGTCTATCTATCTATCTATTTTGCTTAAGATTGCTTTGGCTTTTATGACTCTTTTCTGGTTCTGAACAAAATATGAAATTATTTTTCTCTGGATATGTGCAATATGCCATTGGTATTAATATTTTGATGTAATTGCATTGAATCTGTAAATCGCTTTGGGTGGTTTGGATGCTTTAAGAAAGCTGATTCTACCAACTCAAGAGCATGATGTGAGTCTTATTTAATCCTCTTGATTGTTATCACATATTGTAATTTTAGGAGAAACTGAAATTCAGAAAATGTGATTCAAACCAAATTTAATAAGCTAAAAAAACAGAATGTGATCATATTAAAATTTTAGGTTTAGCACCTTTTTGCTACAATACAAGAAGAACAAAAGTAAACAATCAAACACAATTTCTGAAATTCAGACAGTATTTATAAAAAAGACCTTTAATATTTAAAGCAGCACTTCATTGTTAACGATTTTATGGTACTTGTTTGTAACAAAGAAAGATATTTTCTATAGCTATGATTGATTTTGTATATCTGGCCAACTATGGGCCCATGCTGGCTACTTTTCTTGTAAACAAAGTTTTACTAGGACTTGGACAAATATTTTTGATTACTTATTTTCCATAACTGTTCTTGAACACCTATGATAAAGGTTAGTAATAACAGAAATACATGGTCTGCAAAGCTTAAAGTAATTACTATCTGTATCATTAAGACAAAATATTGCTAACCCCTAATTTTTGTAACTGTACATATGGCCTAACAGTTTGTACTTAGTATAACCAATTATTAATTATATTGAAATATAATCTGATCTGATATTATTGGTATAAACTGTAAAAGGACAATTTTGAAATGGTCATAAAAGACTGAATTTTTTGATTTATGTATAGAGATATAAAAATATTTTCATGTTTACATTTAATAAGATTTACCCTCCTTAACTCTTTTTTTTATTAAAATATACCTGTGTACATTAATGCATTTATGGGGTACAATGTGCTGGTTTTATATATAATATGAAATACAACAAACTGGTTAACGTAACGTTTGCCACACTTTTTTAATTATTGTGTTAAGACATTTATACTCTCCACTTATTAGATTTGACATGTATCCTTGTAAAATGCATCATAGTTATGGCCCAACCAATTTCTCTCCCTCCACCCATCCTTGCCCCTCCACTCCCCTCCTCTTCCTCTTTCCCCCTTCATCTTGGTCTGTAGTTGTGTTATAGTTTTCATATGGAAGTGTGGGTGATTATATGAAATCCCCAAACTATAGATGTTGGCATGGATGTAGAGAAAAGGGAATACTTCTACACTGCTGGTGGGAATACAAACTAATATGTTCCTTTTGGAAACAAGTTTGGAAATCACTTAGAGATCTAAAAATAGACCTGCCTTTTGATCCTGCAATTCCTCTACTAGGTACATATCCAGAAGTCCAATAATCACTTTATAACAAAGATATTTGCACCAGAATGTTTATTGTGGCCTAATTAATAATTGTTAAGTTATGGAAGAAGTCCAAGTGCCCATTAACCCATGAATGGATTAATAAATTGTGGTATATGTACACCACGGAATATTATGCAACCTTAAAAAAGATGGAGACTTCCCCGTTTTTATGTTTACATGGATGGAGCTGGAACATACTCTTCTTAGTAAAGTATCTAAATAATGAAAGAAAAAGTATCCAATGTACTTAGCTCTACTCTGAAACCTCCTGAACTCTTTTAATGGTTTCCTTTTTAATTTTGATGGAGAACATTTTGGGAACTTTTTTTATGAGTTCTGCTTTGCAATTTGTATCTAAAGAGCCTTTGTGCTAGTTGAAACAAGTATTTTATACTATATTTTTTCCCTAGGACTTTTAATAGTCAAAGTTTAGGTGTATATTCCACACGAAGTTATTATTTTTACATACACAGTGGCCAGAATAGGTCAATGGGTTAATCGCTTCTCTCTCCTGCCTTCTCTCTCTGTATCTCTCATCATTTGGATAGCCACTTGTTCATGTACTATTTTTTTTAAATTTTACTCATTTTTCATTTGATCCCTGTTGACCATACACACGTGGCAGTATTTATACTCTGCTTCATTGACCCATTTGTCTATCTTTATACCTGAACTACAATATATGGATTGTTGTGGGTTTATATAATAATAAGTCTTGAAATCAGTAGTAAGAGTTATCCACTTAGTTCACTTATTAAGAATTATGGTTATTATTATAGACTCTTTGACTATTCCTTTGAACTTTAGATTTGATTTATAAATTTCTACCAAAATTCCTTCTGGTATTTTAATTATGATTTTAATCTATAGGTCAATTTCAGAGAGAATTTATATCTTACAATTTGAGTATACAATCTATCAATATAGTGTACTAATACATTTATTTAGATTTTCTCTAATTTCTGTCATCAATATTTTATAATTGTCAGCAAACATAATGCACACATTTGGTTAGACTCACACATAATAATATAATTATTTTAGTGTACTTTAAAAATACAAATGTTACTTTTCAAAATTCAAATTGTCTATAAATTTGAAACTATATAACTATATAAATTGAAACTATATAAATATTTTTTTTTGAGACGGAGCCTCAAGCTATCCCCCTGGGTAGAGTGCCATGGCATCACAGCTCATAGCAACCTCCAACTCCTGGGCTCAAGCGAGTCTCCTGCCTCCGCCTCCCAAGTAGTTGGGACCACAGGCGCCCGC
>CAUYQV010155911.1:0-21721 GCA_963574575.1 Galagoides demidoff | reverse complement strand
TCCTGGGCTCAAGCGAGTCTCCTGTCTCCGCCTCCCAAGCAGCTGGGACCACAGGCGCCTGCCACAACGCCCGGCCATTTTTTGGTTGCAGCCATCATTGTTGTTTGGCGGGCCGGGCTGGGGATTCGAACCCGCCACCTTGGGTGTACGTGGCTGGTGCCTTAGCTGATTGAGCCACAGGCGCGGAGCCCTTCTATATTTTCCAAAGGCTGCATGAACATGTTTCTCATCAACATTCACTGTAAACTGTGAATTAAACATGGTGGGTAGGAATTCTGGCTTTGGTCCATGGTAGCTGTGTGACCCTGGGGGAGGTAACTTAAATTGCCTCAATCTTAGTTTCGTTTTACCCGAAAAATGAGGATAATGTCTATCTCATAGTGAAGACAAAATGCAGTGTTGGGAGGCCCTTAGAACAGAAGCTTGTCACGTAGGTTTGAAGAAGACAGTGGTGGAAATGGATATTCCATATAGTAGCCAGAATAATCCGTATAAATTAGATTAGGCTGCATTCCTCCTTAAACTCTCTGCAATTTCCCCACTGAGTTTGGAATTAAATTCATATGCCTTACCTCGGTTTATGGTCGGTTTTTGGTAAACTGGAAAAAGATTCTGTGCATGTCCTACCTGAGTTCCGAACTGAGGGAGATAGAGGGAAAGATGTCTGCTAAGTCTGTTCAAAGCATGTAATTTAAATCCATGGGAAAGTATGGATGAGTAGGTATTATGGGCTGGACTGTGCCTGCCCAACCATGTGACTGTATTTGGAATGAGACAGGGTCTTTAAAGAGCCCAGAAATATAATTGCCATTGCAGTCCCAGCATAGAGAGATGTGAAGACTGGGTGTGTCAGTTTCCCTACTAAGACTCTATAAGGCCATAAAAGTGGGGCCCTAATTCAATATGACTGGTGTCCTTATAAAAAAAAAAGAGAAAAAGCCAGCAAGGACACAGGGAGAAGGTGGCCTTCCATAAGCCATGAGGAGAGTCTCCAGGAGAACCAACCTACTGGCACCTTGGTCTTGACCGTCCAGCCCCGGAACTGTGAAAACAATTGTTTTGTTACGGCAGCCCTAGAAAACTGATGTAGTAGGTGTGCTAAGATGGTGCCTGAGAAATCTTATTGTCCAGATCACCAGCAAAGGTAGGCTGCCCAGGCTTCCTCTGCCAGCCTGCCACGCATGGTTAGTAAAAGGAGGGACAGGGAACGGTTGCCTCCTCTAGGCCCCCCGAATGCTGAAGGTAGACGAGAGGGATGGCCAGGGCATGGTGCATTTTCTAAGTCATTCCTCCTCCTAAGGAGTAGCGGCTGAGAGATGAAGAGAGCCCAGAAATACAGCCAAGGGGATTGGTTCTGGGACCCCCTCCCTCACACCCTGCGGATGCCAAAGTTTCTGGATGTTCAAGCCCCTTACACAAAACGGTGTGTTTGCATGTAACCTACACACCCCTCCCATGTGCTCTAAATCTCTCTAGATGGCTCATGATGCCAAATACAATGTAAATGCTATGCCAATGATTGTTACACTGTATCGTTTTAAAATTTGTATTCTTGGCTTGGCGCCTGTGGCTCAAGCGGCTAAGGCGCCAGCCACGTACACCTAAGGTGGTGGGTTCAAATCCCCAGCCTGGGCCGCCAAACAACAATGATGGCTGCAACCAAAAAATGGTCGGGCATTGTGGCGGGCACCTGTGGTCTCAGCTACTTGGGAGGCGGAGGCAGGAGACTCGCTTGAGCCCAGGAGTTGGAGGTTGCTATGAGCTGTGATGGCATGGCACTCTACCCAGGGGGATAGCTTGAGGCTCCATCTCAAAAAAAAAAAAAAAATTGTATTCTTTTATTTTCCTGACAATTTTGCATCTGTGGTTGGTTGACCCCCCGGATATGGGGGGCTGACCTCCATTCCTCCAGCCGAGTCCCTCCACACAGAGGCAGGAGGGGTCGTGGGGAGGAACTGCCTGCTAAGAATCTGCAAGGCCTTGTGTGGCTCTTTCTCCATCTTCCTCTGGCCCCCACCCTCCTGCCTGTTCCCCCTTCTCTGAGCACAGGAATCTCCTTTCTGCTCCTGAGTTCTCTCCAGCCCATTGCCCATTTCAGGGTCTGTGCACCTCATCTTCCCTCTGCCCATCTCCTTCCCGTCCTCCGGGACTCAGTCCACGTGTCGCCTCCTCGGTGAGTTTTTTTCCTCTACCCACCTACCTCACCCAAAGGTACTGTAATTGCAGGCCGTGCTGGCTAATTCCTTTCTTTATTCACTTACCCAGATCCGCAATTATGTTTTTCATTTTAACAGGAGACTTATTCTCTGTCTCTCTTAAAGAATGCAAATCTCTTGGAAGTACCTGGCATAGAGTAGGTGTTTAACAAACACTGTGGAGGGCGTGTTGAGAAAGAGCAGAATAGTCCTTTATGTGCAGGTGCTGGCCTGGCAACATCAGTTCCCTCAGCTCCATCTTGGTGTTGCCATGAGCTGTTGAACATAAAATGTTTCAAAGAAAGCTGTAGCAGACAAAGTTACTCTGTAACCACAGCAAAACAGTATGATACCAATACCACCAACATAACCAACATCGTGACTAATATTCATGACTGCTTCTTATTTTCAATTATAGCTCTAGCCTCCGTCCAGTCTTCCCTCTCTACAGATGAGATTTAACATATACAGAATAAAGTAATCCATGATTTTTAGCTAAGCCTCAAACTTAAGGCCTCCCCAAAGTATCCAACCAAAGGGACACCCTGGAATGAGTCTTTTCCAGCAGCCTGTTCCTGAGACGCCCAACCGTTGTGCCTCGGTCCTCACTGCAGTGGGCAGTAAATCCAGCTGGTTCAACTGCAGGTGCATTCCCGGCGGTCTTGGTCTGGAGGACCTTGGCAAGGTATCCTGGAAGTCCAAGGCCACAGCTGACTTCAGAATTATTTGCATCTAGGAACTTAATGTCAGGACCCTGGCTTTCTCCCCATATTCTAGAACTGCTTTCTTCCTGTGTTGTTTTCCTCCCCGTAGAAGCTTTTGTCATTGTAGCAGGTGAGAGGCCCCTCCATACTCCAACCTCACATCCCTAAAAGTCCATATTGGAAAAGGAGGGGAGGCCTGCTGTTTCCCAGTGCCCTAAGTCCCAAACTGAAGACGCTTTTTGGCTTTTCTCCGACGGGTTTCCAGGATCATTTCCAGACTATTCACTGTCCGGGAGGATGAGACCCACGCTCCGGGATGAAATAAAAGGCACCGTGATGTTTAGCTCTGTGAGGTTCACGCGGAATGGGACTTGGGGGTGGGGGATGCCTGCACCAGTCTGAGCTTAGGAGAATAACCCTCCACGTTTTATAAGTAGCAAGGGATTTACTGTACAGCATTAGATGCACACAAAACTATAGCCAGAGACGGAGCATAAAAAATTGAGGAAGACGGCAAGGAGCATCCAGTTATGCTGCCCGTGTTCAAGAACCAGGAAGGTGGAGGCTCTTAGGAAACTGCTGGCAGTGACAGATAGCTTCACTCCTGTGGGCGGGTGACACACAGGAAAATGCCCAGAGGCCTCTCAAAGTTCCCTTACCTTCCTGCCGTTCTGCCTTCCTTCCTACCTGAGTCTGGTCTTCCAAGCTTATGTGAATTCTTCGCATTGGCAGGCTCCAGGTGTTAGGGACTCCGAGACACGTACTTCACATTCACAGGTCTCTGGCTCCTATGATACAACAAAGAGCATAAAAGGGAGGGTGGCCTTGAGTTGTCAACACATAATCCGGGGCAAACCCTCAGCTAAGGGTGCTGGACAAAGAACCCTGGGCCATAGATCTGTAAATATTTCTTTCAGGTGATCGCTGTATATTTTTAACATGGAAAAATTCCAAGGAAACTTAATCCGTTTGAACAGCTTAGGGGGTCTTGGAGACATGGAGGGGAGAAGGGAAGGTCAGGATACAGGAAAATGTTTTCATTCTCAAAGAGAAAAAGAAGTTGGAAGGTTGGTAAGCTTGGTGGACATTCTTGGAGAGTTTCTAGATAAGAAAACCAAGTATACAAGGAGCTGGGGAAAGAAAAATGCTCACACAGAAGCATCAGAGGTTTACAAAGGACACATCTCCCAAAGCACCTTATTTGTGTACCTCTTTCTATGATGACTAAAAGGATTAGTAAAGACATAGGGTGCGTGGATTTTAATGTGACATTTACCAAAATACCTTTATTTGTAACAAATGACAGAATATTGATGGCATGACCGCTCGGTGGAATTATAATCGAACGGCTGTGTCCTGAGAATGCTGACCGATCAACCCATGGGAACCCATGGGAAAGGGGTGTTTAGTAAAGTGTTCTGGCTTTGGTCTTGTCCAGTTCAGTATTTTTATGGCTGTTTCAGGTGACAGCATTGATGGCTTCCTAATCAAATCTGAGGCTGCAACAAGCTGGACTGGAAGAACAAATGGATTGTTTAATAGAATCAGGATTCACTGATCAGAATCAGGATTTCATGAAAGGCAGAAAGAACAAGTTGGATTGAGCTAGAAATGAATCTTGAACACCTCTAGACCCCCAAACAGTGTAGAAAGGGGAGGTGAGAGGGATAGTATAATGGCAGACTCTTTTTTTTTTTTTGCAGTTTTTGGCTGGGGCTGGGTTTGAACCCGCCACCTCTGGCATATGGGGCCAGCACCCTACCCCTTTGAGCCACAGGTGCCGCCCAATAGCAGACTCTTTGAACAAAGGTCACTGTTGGATCATATTGAACTGTCAAAATAATGAAATGACACTCTGGATTGCATTTGTAGACTTGCTCTGAGTAGAATAATTCCAGGCCCATAGTATAAGCTCAACAGATACTATGTAAAATAATGTCTGAATTAAGGTTTCTTCTAGAACAATACTCATTTATGCATTCATTCAACAAACACTATATTTCTTAAAAACTGCTGGATATAAATAAGTGAATGAAATGGACAAAGTCTCTTACATGAGGGAGTCAGAACATTTACTGAATACCCCACATGTGTCTCAGGCACCATATGGAGGCCGCGAAGATCAATATACTTCCTGCCTTCAAATTCTTGTTAAAGAACAAATATGAACAAATAATCACAGTCTAGAAATGTTACATGCCACGAATAGACACAGAAGTGATTTCCAGAGTGGCCAGGCACAGTGGTTCACGCCTGTAATCCTAGCACTCTGGGAGGCTGAGGCTGGTGGACTGCTTGAGCTTAGGAGTTCGAGATCAGCCTAAGCCAGAGTGAGACCCCCATATCTTTTAACAATAGAAAAGCTGAGCCCAGAGGGTGGCTTGAGCCAAAGAGTTGGAGGTTGCTGTGAGTTATGATGATACAGCAGTATTCTACCCAGGGCAACAGCATGGGATTCTATCTCAAAAAAAATGAGTAATAGCACATACTACGTGGCTTCAAAAAGATGTTTTTAGGATTATAAATGTCAGTGTCAGGGCAGCAGACGCGGGGTCACACAACGACAACCTTTCTGACAGAGCACTTTATCAGTGAAAGGATATATTTACAAAGTAGGACATTCCCAGTGATTGAAAGATTCAAGCAGAAGCTGGAGAGGTCTTTGCAACGTGCAATGAGGAAGCACCGTTGATTCGTGCTTTGGATTGAACGACCACGGAGGTTCTATTTGGCCCTGTAATTCTGTTATCTTTTGAACTTCCATATTTTGCATTTAAAATTTTTTGTATCATGCATTGCTATTTTGCTTTACATGTGGAAATCAACACTTAATTCTTTCACAGCCTTCTGCAGAGGCTGAGAAAAGGGGATGGGCTGTGTGTAGGAGCAACTGTGGATTTAAAGTTTGTTCCAACACACACACACAAAGGCTGCATTTCTCTGGGGCAAGCTATTCACCTTCTCTGTAACTCACCGTCCACATCTATAAAATGAATGTAATAAAACTTTCCTTACCCCGTTGCTTTGCTGGGGAGTAAGATAGAAAGTGAGTAAAGCTCCTTGAGCAGAGTAACACAGGAGACAGGTGGACACTTAATGGTGGTCATAACCTAGTTGCTTCCCTCTTGACTATTGCTGCCCTTTTGGCACCTGGCACCGTGGAGCACACAGATTAGTTCTGTCCCCGCAGACACTTAGTGTGTGGAGGCCAAATGCTGGTTGCTACACTGTGGGCCATGTCAGAGAATCCATGGTCACTGACTGTTTCCCCAAAGGCAGGGGAGTTTGCTCTGTATTCGGTTTTTCCAGGGCAGCTCTGTCTGCCCTGCCTTTGCACCATCCCTTCCCAGGCTGTCCGTTTTCTTTGCTTTAGGTCCTGAAGCTGCCTGTGTCTGGATCAGCGGGTGCTGAGTGCCCTCTAGGGACGACAGAGGGATTTGTCCCACTTGAGAGAACAGATTTTTCTCTCTGAATATTTAACCTCTAGCTCCTTCTCATATACCCAACTCTTAAATTTCCACGTCATTCCTGTGTCTAACAAACTTAAAGAACAGCTTTCCTGTTATGAAAAAGAGGAGGAGATGGGTAAGAAACAAGGGTCTATAAATGTAAACACACACATACCTTAAAGGATTTGAGAAGCTAAAATGGTTTTGGAGAATTCCCAAGAGAAACTTGAGGACAAACTTTAATTTTTTTTTTTTTTTTGGCCGAGGTTAGGTTTGAACCCGCCACCTCCAGCATATGGGGCTGGCGCCCTATTCCTTTGAGCCACAGGCGCCACCCGCTTTAATTTTTTTCTTAAGTTTAAATTTTGAATGTAAGCTGGATAGGAAGATACAGAAACCACTTATACCATTTGTCACTTTCCAATTTATCAAGCTTGGTTACTCATTTGTTTCTTTTGTTTGTTTGTTTTTAAAGAGAAAAGAAGACAGAAGTCATGCTTGGGGCCTTCTCAATATTGGGAAATCTTATGCCTTTCCTAAATTTATTTGGGCCCCTAAATTCCACCATCAGTGTAATAAAAAGCCAAAAATCAATCAGGGGCCTGCAGAGTCTGCGTGGTACTTTATTTCACTGTGGCTGAGCTGGTACCAGGTTCCAAATCAAAGTCCTCTGAACTTGTCCTTTTCCTGTCTACGGGTGGAAGAGGACTCCCTGGGCTACACCACCTGTCATTGGTGGAGGGGTGACACAGGCCCTGGCTTAGTCACCACTGCTGGTGTCTCACTAGGTCACGTATGCCACAGGTCTACTGACTTGATAGCACAGCCACAGAAATTGCCAAGGACTGTAGCCTTTGTAGCCCGACTGCCCAGACCCTGGGCTGTTTTTTATCAGCCCCTGGGATGCTGGCTGATAATTGGATTTGGGGGTGAAGGGTTTCTCTCTGGCTGGGCTGGTCTGAATGCTCCCTCTGTGGGTGCTGGCAGAATTCTACCCTGTTCTGTGCTCCCCTGTGCTATCAAAATCTACACTGTTTTCACATCACCCTTAGACTTGACTTTCCCTAGGTTCTTCTGTAATTAAGTTAGTTCCTTCAGGGAAAGCGACAGAGTTCTCCCTCCCCTCTCTCCATTTTGCAAGTTTGTCTCTGAGCCATTTCAGAGTTGGGGGAGTAGAAGGGGTCTGCTTCTCTTGGAGTGACGCTCCTGTGTCATGACTAGGTTGCTGGGCTGGAGGTTGGCTTCCACTGTTCCTGGCTCACCTCTCCAGAACTGGGACCTCTCTCTGCCCTATGAGTGAGTTAGAGTGAGGGTGACTTGGTCCCCATTATTCTCAGCCTGCTATGCCAAAGGTAGAGATTCCCATGGGTCGGGGCTTGGTGAATGAACTGTTGGTTGTTGGTGGGGGTACAGAGAGGGCTGTGGGCCTTGACTAGGAGGAAGAGGGACCCGTGTAACTGCCCACATCCACTGAGCCCAGCTTCCAGCCCACCGAGCAGGGTGCGGAGTGGGAGGGAAGGGGATGAATTATGGCTCGAGCCTCCTGTTTTTTCCACCACAATTTAGTAGATTTTCTTGAAAAATTATTTCTTCCTTTACTTCTTGCATTTAGGAAAATTTCTAGAGATTTTAAATTGTTTTTTAAAAATTATTTTTACCAGTTATGGTTGTTGGGGAAGGGGTCAGCAAAAATTCCTCATGCCACCATCCTGGAAGGTATCTCCTCCCACTCTTATCCCCCCCACACACATTAACAAATGGAAGATAATATGGAGAAAATTATTTCAACCATGAAAAGAGTAAAGTCATCCTCAGAATCACACACACATCCTTGCATGACAGTTTGACATTCACAGAGCAGTTCATCCTCCAAATATGACAAAAAGAATGGCTCGCCAAAAGTTGGCTTTCAAGACTGCTCGTGAAGGGGTTAGCAACTTTAAAGTTCCCTGTAGAATTTGTGCAAATTACATATCATTAAGAGAGGTGTTAATGCTTAAAGAAAAATCTGGAAAATACGAAGACAATATATAATTTTCTCTACCTGCTGTATTCAAAATGATTTTTTCTCTTTTAATTTTTTTTTGTCTTTTATGGTCACAGATATATATGTACAAAATACATATAATATGTACTTAATTATAGGTAATATAATCTATATAGTAAAATCTGATATAATTCTATATAGAAAATTATGTGTGTGTAGATAGATGATAGACAGATAGAAAGATAGATGGTAGATTGTCATCCAAAAGATCAATTTGGGGACTTAAGGGGACAGTAGTTATAACTGCTCATGGTACAATGTGAAATTTTATTGGCACAGGTACATAAGCTGGACTGTTCCAAGCCATCTAGGACAAGCCCTTTGTCTATATACAATGAAAGATTCATTATGGAGGGCGGCGCCTGTGGCTCAAAGGAGTAGGGCGCCGGCCCCATATACTGGAGGTGGTAAGTTCAAACCCAGCCCTGGACAAAAACTGAAAAAAAAAAAATGCATTGTGGAAGCACCAGGACACATGTGTGGCATATATAACGTGTTCAGTTTTTTGGAACATACATGTAACAGCTTCTTTGAGTTTTGCCTGCTAAGTAATAATACTTAAGTCCCATTAGAGACTGTTTTCTACTGACCGCTATCTATTGCCCAAAGTAAAGATCATACTTTGCCCCTGGGCATGGACTTTCCCTTTATTGCTCAAAATAAAATCAGTCTCCTCTGCCTGCCCCTCCCCAGTAGAGTTTCTGCACTGCAGAACAAACCCAGAATAACCCCATAATGGGACACCGTAACCTTCACCCTTACTGAGATTCAGTGGGCACTTTGGAATAAATACTCAACTTTTTATCTGCTTTGGTCATTTTCCAAAGTTTTAAATGTTTTTTTTGGGGGGGGCCATTTTGCCAAGTTTTATGGTTGCTTTTTTATTCAACCGTTTGCAAAGCCTCACCCTCAATGAATTCCATTTTGATTAGCTGAGGTTCACCTTGGCAAGCTCAGAGAACCTGGCTGGCACGTACAAGGATGTCCATAGAGGGATTGTTAAAGCAAAGCAGCAAGTCGGCAGAACGTAGCAGCAAGGGAGAGGCAGAGGAGAAGCATTCCTGGGCTGTAAAGTAGGAGGAAAACCTTTATTGTCCTATAGTTAATCCTGATTTGCTCAATTACGTCACTTCCTCTCCCTCTCCTTTTCCCAGCCTACAGAATTATACATTTAGATTATAGGTATCTGATGCAATGGAATTGGTATGTGCAATGAAGGATAGTCCATCTCTCCTGTTTATAGAATTCACAAGGGGATGCTGATGAAATGATGAGGAGAGAAGAAACAGCCAAAACAAAGTTCATAGGCTCAAGGGGCCCAGGAAGTGGCTACGGGAAGTGGGTGGTATGTCACCTTGCCAGCGTTCCATGCTTGAATATTTAACTATGCGGATTAAAAAGTAACCCTGACTTCAGCCTCAAGAGACCAGAACATCAAATATTGAGAGAAATCAATTTATTAAACCATCTGTTGCAATATTTCAAAAATCAAGCAGATAAGTCAGGCATAGGACAGGGGAGAAGGTGGTCACTGAAGGAGCTTCAATGCCTAGGGAAGGAGGAAGAGCCCTCTCAATGCTCATTGCAGGTAAGTTTTCTTACTCATGTCTGTCGTCATAAAATGAACCCTCTGCCTTAGTACAGCGCACTCTCCAAAGCACTTTATTCTCCCTGGAAGTGATTCCTTTCTCTTTTCTGTTAGAACAACCCTAGAAAGCAATTACTCATACTGTGGACAAAAAGAAAGATCCCTGTTGGACTTTGCCAGCTGGATATGGTCAACAGGAGGAATTAGAAGGAGTAGGGGCCAACCTAGGGGCCAAAACCCCCTTGCCTTCCATATAGAATTAATGCCAAGTAATTCAAATTAAATCAGGGTCATTACAAATAAAGTATGTGTAATAAAACCTATTATTTTTATTTCAATTATATATTGAAATTCAAAATGAAGATGCTGGTAATCAAAGTGAACCCATACTACACTACATTTCTCTACAAGTTAAATTTTTCTTCTGGGTGTCTGTCTCTGCTTCTGCTTTACTTTGTCCTGATTTAATCCCCAGATGTTTCACAGACTATCCCTGTGTTGACTGTTTTCTCCCGTTGATTCTGTTTTCTGTTTATTCCACTCTTTCTCTCTCTTTCTCTGTGTTCTTCTCAATATCCCAGTCCATCATCTTTCAACTTCCCTTTCTTTACGTCCTTTCAGCTTTGAAAGGATATCAGATGAACCAGAAATCGAGGCCAGATTTTATGCCCAAGAAAGTGATTGATGGCTTACTTGAATTGGAGGGCATGTTCTACAAAATACGATTACTGGCTCATAAAAGCACTCTACTTTCAAGAGTGTAACTGATCGTGTTGAAGAGGATTTGTGTTTCTTGAGACAAATTTCTATACTGGTTGCCTGTATTTGTAATCTGTAAATGGTCGATTATTGAAGGCAAAGAGAGCGCTATCCTCAAGGATCTTTTATCCTGCAAAGGGTTCAATATAACAAGCATGAAGAAGTGCACATATGTACGTATATTCATCTTACTGGCTTGACACCTCAGAGTGAAATGAGGGCCACCGTGCTAAATATAACCCTAATGGTAGTGGAAAAGAGTAGCTGGATGGTTCAGTGTTTGGTATTTATTGCTTCATTGACCATCGAGATCAAAGAAATATGACACACACGATACATATGTTCTATCTGTATTCTGACATCATCACACAGACAGAGTAAGACGTGGGCAAAGCAGGTGTTAAGAATCATAGGAACCAGCTTTCTCAAACCAATTATTTAAAGATAACTTATAAACAGATAGCAGGTGTCCACATAAAACAACCTCTAGAGTTGGCATGAGTTGGAGAAATCAGCGTTGTTTTCAAGCAGGATGGATTAGTTGATTTTATTTCTCCTTTGAGACAGCATCTCACTACGTCACCGTGGGTAGAGTGCCATAGCGTCACAGCTCACAGCAACCTCAAACTCTTGGGCTTAAAAGATTCTCTTGCCTCAGCCTCCCAAGTAGCTGGGACTAGAGGCACCCACCACAACGCCTGGCTATTTTTTGTTGCAGTTGTCATTGCTGTTTAGTTGGCCCAGGCTGAGTTCGAACCCGCCACCCTCAGTATATGTGGCTGGTGCCTTAACCACTGTGCTTGGGCGCCAAACCAGGATTAGTTGATTTTCTTGAATATTTTTGTGCCCAGTATGAAAGCATCTCGCCTCAAAGTGCCTTATAACCTTCTCTGCACAAGTCATAGCATTAATACTTTCAGCTTACACGTGGCGTATTTTACGAACCAAAGACCAGAATAACATTGATTTCTTAGAGTTCTGTGCTGCTGCTTGGCAAAGTTGGAAACCAATCCATCCCTAACCTAATCGTAACGTTGTCCATTTCCTTCCACTTCAGCTTTCTGGATTTTGGCCGTATCTGTCCCCCCACTTGTGGCTGATGTCAAGTCTTCGGGAGATCCTGAGCCATGTGGACCTCTAGGACCCCCAGGACCTCCAGGGCCTATGGGTCCTCCCGGGATACCTGGTATACCAGGTGAAAAATAAAACCCATTTCCTCCATTAGCCTTTCATAATTTCTCTTCAGTTGAAATGTTCATAGACTTAGTGAAATCTTCCAGGTGACCTGCTGAGAACGTGGATCACTGAGATAAGCCATTTCTTGGTAGCAAATGACCGTGGTCTCTTTTTCTCAACCCCCCCAAATCCTCCTATTCATCTACTATTACAGCTGTGGAATCCCAATATAATCTGTATATTAGAAGAGGTTTTTGGACACATTTGATGTGTAGTGCAAACTGAGGCTTGAGCCTGCAGCTCTGCATCCAGGTAAAGCGGGCTCCTATCTGTCACACAGTCAGCTGTAAGTGCAGGTGCATGTGGTGACGATACTTCAGGCATCTGGGGTCAGCAGGCACGTTGGCCTCTAGTTCTCTTGTCATCCTGGTGGGACATGTGCTGGGCTATGCTCAGATCCCATCAGCTCTGAACTTCCATTGAACCTCTAAGGCAATGATTTTCAAATCTGGTGGCAGAATCACCTATGGACTGGTTAAACATGTTGGTTCCTAATTTCCATTTTCAGAGATTCAGGTTCTAAAGAGCCAGAGCATAGCCTGGTTCTGAAAAACTAGGTGGCAGGATAGAGATGGGGATCCCCGAATGGTTATAATCAATATGGTGGCAAGTTCGACACCACAGCTTAAAACTCCCATGGCCTTCTGCCTGGATTTGACTAGGTAACTTCTTCTCAATAGTGACGGCTCAGCTTTACAGAAAGACAAGATAAGGAGGAGGATGCCTGAAGATCAATTCATATGTTGATTCATTTGATTATTCATTCCCTAAATATACATCGAATGCTCACTTTAAAGTCAATCCTGAGAATGACACTTGGAAACAAAATTGAATAAGACCTCAGCTCCCCATGTAGCCATGAGAGAGAGATTACAATTCTCTGTGGTTTGTAGCTACAGTGACAGTAAACACAAGATGTGGTATTCCATGGCAAAGAAATAGAATTTTTCCAAGTTTGGAGTAGAAAAGAAAGGCTTCTCGGAGGCAGTGATGCTTCAATTGGGCCCTGACAGGTGAAGGGAAAGTAAATTAGAAGGGGGAGAAGGGCAGGAAGGAGGGACCAGTCCATGTGCCGTGAAATACAGAAAAACTTGAAATTAAATGATTCTATTTATTTTCTGTTTATTTTGTAATCTAGGATTCCCAGGTTTACCAGGACTGCCAGGACTGTTTGGGCCACCTGGAGCTGTTAAGAAGTGCCCACCCCAACCACAATCTGCCTTTTCCGTAAAGAGGGCTGGGCCTTTCCCAGGCCCCTCCCAGCCTCTTGTCTTCCAGGAGGCTTTTTACAACCATCAGGGCCACTTTGACCTGGCCACAGGAGTGTTCAACTGCACCGTGCCTGGTGTATACCACTTTGGTTTTGACATTGCACTGTTTCAGAATGCCGTAAAAGTGGGTCTCATGCGGAATGGCATCCAGGTCAGGGACAAACGGGGGGAGGCCCGGGACGGCCAGGAGCACGTTTCAGGAAGTTGCATCCTGCAGCTGGAGAAAGGGGATAAGGTCTGGCTGGAGTCCAAGCTGGACGAAGCAGAGCCTGAGAAAGAGAATACATCAACCATGTTCTACGGGCATTTGCTCAATGGAAATTTAGAAGCTAGAACCAATAGCACACCCCTTGTCGTCAAGTACCTCTGAAAAGAAGAGTTGAGTTTCCATTCCTCTCAGTATCTCCAGCTCACAAAGTTGGCAAGGGCTGAGAACTGGGCACAATGACTGTATTAGCAATTACTAAAACCAATGAAGACTGCTGATTAATGTGTCAACAATTCCTTATCTGTCATTCTCAAAATGTAAGAGGCTGGGTGGTAGAAGTGTGGTGAAAAACCAAAACTAACAATAAATGAAGACAGCAAGCTGCCCAGACAGTGTGCTGTCCACAACACCTTGCAGACTCGCATTCAGTCCCTTTATGAAGCCTTTTCTTTTTTGCTCTTTTAGGGACAAAAGTCTTGCTCAAACATCCCCTCCCTAACCTGTCTTGAGAATTAAGTATAAGGACATAAAAGTAAATACCCTGGGACAAAGACTAATGGAAGGGTTCCTATTGGATGATTTCCCTAAAGCAATTGATTGGGTAGCGGGCGGTACACGGGGACACAGGTCCAGAGACAGAAGTGAGAGAATTTCTACGGCTTCATAGTTTTTAGATTCTTAACCTACTTCAGACCACTAGTTACTGACCCAATACCCATGCTGCCTTTCTTCAACCTCATTTCTATTCTTCTATTTCTAGTCTAGCTAATTTGTTTGAGTTGGCCCAGTGAGCCCAGTTGAGATTACACTGGCCTCTGTGACATGCTGAGTGGCCATCAGAAACACCAGCATCCCAGCGCAGTTAAGTTCCTAGTGCTTTCCGGATACCTGTGCAAAGGGGAAAGACTCAACCAGCTGTGTCTTTGGCCTCTGGCCCCCGCCTTTTGCTCCCTACATGTCTTCCTTTGAAGAATGCAGATACATTTCTGGGAGCTACAACATATATCTTGCAGGCCTCAAACCAAAACCACATATTCCACTTGCTGGTGGGATTGCAAACTAATACAGCCTATTTGGAGAGAAGTAGGGAGAATTCTTGAAGATCTAAAAGGAGATCTTCCATTTGACCCTGCGATCCCATTACTAGGTATCTACCCAGAAAAACAAAAAACATTTTACCACAAAGACATTTGCACTGGAATGTTTATTGCAGTGCAGTTCATAATTGCCAAGTTGTGCAAGCAACCTAAGTGCCCATCAACTCATGAATGGATCAACCAACTGGGGTTTATGTATTAAATTAAAAAAGATGGAGACATTACACTTTTTACATTTACCTGGATGCATTTGAAATACATTCTTCTTAGTAAAGTATCGTAAGAATGGAAAAATAAATATCAATGTACTACATACTAATATGAAATCAATATATAAACAATTATGTGTTCATAAGAACAATAAAACACTATTGTAATCCAGTTCGGTGGTAGAGGGAAGTGGGAGGAGGAATGGGGAGGAGGAACGGAGAGGGGGAGGACGTTTGGCAGAAGGAGGGAGGGCATGAAGCAGGATGTCACCTACTGTGCACATTGTGAGGGTGTATAACACATCCCCTGGGTCAGGGGCTCGTCTACAAATGGAACTTTACCCTGCAAGTGAGAACAATGTAACCTAAATATTGTACCTTTGTATTAATTTGAATAAAGTCAAAATAAAAAAAAAAGCCACATATTCCATGATGAAGCAAGAGGTCAGAAGTGACCAAAGTCCTTTCAGACTTCCGGGAGCATCTTGCCAGCCTTATCCTACTTAGGACTAGATTTTTGTTTAAATTAAATCCATCGTTATAAATTAAATCCATTAAATGCTCAAATCTAAAATGAATAGCTTGATTCATTTTTGTCCATGTACACAGGCGTGGTCCCAGATTAATCATAGAACATTTCTGTCACTCCAGAAGCTTCCCTGTGCCCTTTCAGGCTATAACCACATCGGTGGCATTTAATCTATTATGTAGATTTTCAGCACTCTCGGTTACTTTCGCCTCCTCTTGAACTTTACATGAATGACATAATCAAATATCAAATCTTTGCCTTTTCCCTCACTCTTCATAATGTTTGTGAAATTCACCGTGTAGTATTTCTTTCCATAGAAACGTGTAGCCTTTCATGGTGTGATTAGATCATCTTTAGCTTATCCACTGAGTGCCCTTCAGGCGTGGGTTACTCTGAATGAGGCTTCTGTGCACATTATCGTATATGTCCTTGATAACATAAATATGCTCATTTTTTCCTAGTATATGCTTCAGAGTGAAATTTCAGGGCCATTGAATAGATACACATGTTTATATTTAAAATTAGTGAAATGGGCACAGACATTTTCTCATAGAATTTGGATGAATTCGAAGTTAACTGCCCACCTAGATTTGTACGTTCAGTAAAAATAATCTTGAAAAATCATCTCGAAAAGGAAACTCAGATTTACTTGAAGGAGTTAAGACTATCAGAAATAGTAAATTTATGGGACAATAGTCCTTTTTTTTTTTTTTTGAGACAGTCTCACTCTGTCACCCAGGCTAGAGTGCCATGGCATCAGCCTCGCTCACAGCAACCTCAAACTCCTGAGTTCAAGCGATCATCCTGCCTCAGTCCCCTGCGTAACTGGGATGACAGGCACCCACCATAATGTCTGGATAATTTTTCATTTTTTTTTTTTTTAAGTAGAGACAGAGTCTTGCTCTTGCTCAGGTTAATCTCGAACTCCTAAAGTCAAATGATCCCCCTACCTCAGCTTCCCAGAGTGCTAATATTATAGGTGTGGGCCACTGTACCTGGCCAGAACAATATCACTTTGTTTTAAAAGACAGTTATTACAAACAAGAAAAATAACAATGTAATGTGATATAAGGGTAGGGCACCTGAGGCCTTCTTATTTTAAGATTATTTTTTATCGGCACCAAAAAGTAAGAAACACGTCATCTTTCTCTGCCGTACCCCTTTTAGTGAAAGATCGTGTTATGTAAAATTTGGATTCAGTCGAAAGGCAGCACTTGAAGACCAGGAGGGCCACAAGTTTCCCTAAGGTCACAGGTGGGACTTACCTACATTATAAGCCAATAGAGCAAAAGAGGATCATCCAGGGGAGAAAAGGAGAAATAACAAACAGAGCTTATGTTTGAACAACCACTGGCACCACTTCACCCTAGTTAAACACCAACTAAGGTCACTGGCCTCAGACAAGACCAAAAAATTAAATGTTAAAAGAAATCGATCTAGTGTGACATCTCTCTATGGCTTTGAAAGACAAGAGGTGAGAGAAGAACAGAGCAACTGGAGGCATCTTCTTAACAAAACTCCCATCTATGTACCAGGAGGCGTAGGCAGGAGAAAGAGGTCTCGCCATGGGAATGATAGGTAAGTGTGATCAGCACTCATGGCAAAGAAATGGACTCCGCATTGGATACGGAGAGCTATCCACCGTGCTTTCTCCTGCTGTCGCTTGAGATTCATTTTATTATCACTACAATCTTGACATACAGTTTTCCTGTAACACTGCACACAATGATAGACTTCATTTCAGCCTCTTCAATCCTATGTGTCCAATAGGAGGAAGTGAAAATAGAAATTCAAGGTGGGCTGAACCTTATGTTGCCAATATGTAATCCATTTCATTGTATGCAAATTAGTACAAAGGAATTAGGACATTAAGAAAACAAAAAGGCAGAGGCTGCAAAACTTTCATACATTGGACAATAGCACATGTATCTTGTGTTTCTGCTCTGATATATAAACCAATGTTAATATTCTGAATCTTGCAGTCAAATCTCTCAACACTGGCAAAATCTGTCCCCTCTTTGCCCTCATCTCTGTGTGGGCCCCTCTTTTTCTCTCTCTCTGTCCTTCTGGGTGTCCTTGTCATTTTTTCACCATCGCTTCCTCCTCTCTGATTCCTTCTGTCTCTTCTGTCTTTGCTCCACATGCTTTAATTCTCCTCTGAAAATTCTCTGACTTCTTTCACTACTGTGTTTCTCCTAAAATAAGACACTGTCTTATATTTCTTTTTTTCAAAAGAAGACACACTGGGGCTTATTTTCAGGGGATGTCTTATTCTCTATGCCGAAATGCATGGCCATGCCCATCACTAGGTCTTATTATCGGGGTGGGGCTTATATTTAACAAATGCATAGAAATCTTGCTAGGGCTTATTTTTGGGGTAGGTCTTATTTTCGGGGAAACATGGTATTTATCTACTTACATGGAATTAAAATCTAACTTCTGCGGTGCTCACTAATTTCCATGTGAAGTTTTCAGTCTTCGCCCAACAAAAGCAAAATATTGGTACATTTTTCACTCCTGTGTGTGCTTATTATCTGTCATCCCTGTCACCTTTTTCTGTGGAGTATTCAAAGTCCCTAATGTGTAATCATAAAATAAATAAGAAAAATACTACTAGGTAAATATTACGAGTGGAAAAAAAATAAAATGAGAAAGTAACAGAAGTACCTATGAATGGACTGATAGGTTAAAATGTAGTTTGGTGCTGCTTGGTGCCTAGGTCAATTTAAAATTTTACCTAAAAATTTGGATCTGAGATTCTTAGTGGTGAAAAACACTCAAGTCACAAAGGGGAAATGGAGCAACTTATGTAAGTAACATTCGGCATCAAAGAAAGATACAGCAAATACTTGAGAAACTTGACCTTACATCAGAGGGAAGTCTACGCCAAAAGTTTTTACAGAGTGGATGTTAAGTGGCACAATCCACTCCCCTCAACAACTACTTACAACAGATTCCGTGTGAGGCTTTATGTTACACTTGCTGTGGCCCCAAAGAGTATGCTGAGCTTAATGTTCGTGCTGAACAAAATCGAATGGTGTCTGTCGTGGGTTTAGTGGGGACGTATCTCAAATGACATATTGTATGTGGACTTTGTGGGCTCATGCTGGGGACAGTTAACAGGAGGGAGAGTTCATGAGTCTATGCTATCTCTCCACTCAGTCTCAGACCCTCCAATATTATTAGAGAAAAGAAAAAAAAAAAACAGCTAAGAATCCAGAAAGTAAGTTTCATACTTGGTCCCTCAAGCAGTAGGCTGACCTTGGGGGAATCCACCCACTGTCCCTTGCCCACTTTCTGTCTCCCTTTCTCTGTAATGAAGAATACAATACCAAGTTCTTCTCCACCCCACAGAGTGGTCATCAAAGTCAGATTAGAGACATGAAGGAAAAATGTCCTGAAACCAGACACTTTTTAGACCCACCTTAAGATGACATTGACAGACACGTGAGATCAGGAACGTGTTGGTGGGCAGCCTTTCCCATTCAGAAACCAGCAGGACCACATGCCTAGTCGCTAAGGGGGCCGGGAGGGGCAGTAACATGCACTTAGAGACCTCCGCATGTCTGGCCACAGTGCCAGACCCTTTCCATACATCACTTCGTTAAGGCTCACACAGCCTCCCAGCCTGGAACGTAGCCTTTACTGCACCCCTGTAGCCAGGACGCTGAGTGCAGGGCAGGAGGCCTGGGTCTGATCTCCCAGGAAGGAAGCAGCAGAACTAGGATTTGAACTTCCCACTCTCTGTCTAACTCTGGAAAACATGTTTAAAAAAAGAGTGATTCTTCCTCTTGGCCTTTACATAAAGCACCAGAAAAATCATAAATCAGGATCAACTTTGCTGCCCAGAAAATTATGAATGGTCTGCTCACCTGTGGAAAAGAATATGGCCACCTGCAGCTGTAACTGGGAGCCAAGGAAGACTGCACAGTGGCCTGTGAGGTGGCTCGCGGTGACAGAAATATTCTATAATTGGATTGCAGGGGTGGGTGTGCAACTCTGAAAGTTTACCGAGAATCACTAAATTTACTAAACATTATTTAAAGTGACAACATTTTTATGATGTACAAAGTATAGCTTCATGCTTTTTCATCAAAAAGATATTGTTGCCAATTAAAAGATTAGCACGTGGGCATGTATGCCTAGCAGAGTTCTTTCATTAATGTCAGGATGGATTGCAGTCCTACAAGTTCCTACAGCGCCTGAATGTGCTGGTAACCCACACATAGAGGTACCTGCCTTCCCAGATTCTCCTCACACATCTGTGTTATAATTACGTTGCTCGGTCAATGTGAAATTCTTGGAAATGCATCCTCTCAACTATTGAGAGTCTCTCTGATGTTCAGCACGGCACTCGACGTTTTATATAAATTATCATGAATTGCCCCCATGACCTTCTTGGACAGCTGTCATTACGCCCCGTAACACATTGGAAACGGACTCTTAGGGAAACTAAGGGAGATGCCCCAGTTCTGGTGCTTTTCACTACAGCATCCTGCCTATTTCCCAAGTTGTCACTGGAGTGCAGAATATATTTTCCATAACCCTGTGTGGCATTTAAAAATGAAGTATAATATGCTTTCACTACTATAGGGGAAGAAAAAAACAACCAACCCCCTCTCCCATGTCAAAGCCATCATTTTCAACATTTGCAGTGACCCTATTTGTGTAACAATATTTCAGACTGGAGTGAAGGTCTTTGGCTCAAAAACAATTGAAAGCCGTTCCATTGTTTAACATGAATTTGTTTTCATAGGTACATTCACTTAACAGGTTCTCTTTCCAGCCACTTAGAAATACCACAATAAAACTTTACACATTATCGACTATGGCATGGGTTTCATAACCACCCTGTCCCCTCAAGTGGCTCGTCATTCCTTTTAAGGGAACAGACACGTACAGTGTGTGGTTTGATCATGCTCCAGTGTAAGAACACAGCGTGAGAAGCAGATGGAGAGATGAGGCAGCGGAGAGGGTGCAGGATGCCCTGGGAAGAAGTCTGAGGGTTTCTTAAACTGGGCAATCTCTGTTTTTTTAAGAATGAAAAGAAATTCCTCTGAACATAGGAGGGAAGCATTTAGTTAAGTGGTGAGTAGTAGGTGAGATGCCCAATTGGCTTGTTTTTTGAGGAAACTCCATGCTTAACTGTGTGGGCTATAGGTGCCTAGAGATTATAAGGATAACGCCACTTACAATAGTTAAAGAGTCAGGAGGCAGGGTGGCCTCAAGAAAACTCCTAGGTCAGCAGAAGTTCAGGTTTTAGCAAGTAACATCAAACACAAGGGGACTACAGATGGCCTTGATCCGCACTGTGCCCCATGAGAAAGGAAGGTGGGGGAGGGCGTGGCTATGACTGGACGCACACTTACTTCTCGGGATTGCAAGAATTTGCTTCCCTCTGCCAGTGTTGAGAACATAATCCTTCAAAAAGGGCTCCACTCTCTTGCAGTTAACATCCGTTTTTATCCATCCATCTCCTGTTGTAGATGTCTGGATTTTATCTCTGACCATTGTCACAGCTGTGGCTGATGCCAGCTCTGCAGACGTGTCAAAGCCCTGTGATTCTCGTGGACTCTCAGGAATTCCAGGGCCCCCAGGTTTTCCAGGGGCAGCTGGCCCCAGAGGTGAGAGAATGTTTGTTTTCAAATGTCATTGATCATTTTTCCTTCTTTGAAATAACCATAAACTCAGTAAAAAATATCCAGGTGTTGCTGATAGTAGTGACTTGGATGAGAATTCTTGGGTGGAACGCTACGTAAGAACTTAGGACCTTAAAATATGTGCTGAGATTTTACCCCAGAAGAACGTCAGGGATGGGTCCTGAAGAAGCCACCATTTGATGACTATATAACTAATCTAAAAGCTCTGTGACGGCTGAGGTAGCATTTACATTGGCACACCCATCAAAGTGGCAGAGTTAGGTTGCAGCATTTACATTCGTTAGATCTAGTCCCTATTGTAGTTCTGTCCCGCCCCAAAGAGTTATACCCTCCAATTAATCTGAAATAAAAAACAAAAATAAAGTGGCAGAGTTGCTCTGTACTCATCCACTTTTTTTTTCTTTTTTTTGTTTGATTGAATCATAGCTGTGTACATTAATACAGTCATGGGGTAGAGCGTGTTGTTTTTATATACAATTAGAAATATTTTTCATCAAACTGGTTAACATAGCCTTCGTGTCATTTTCTTAGTTACTGTGTTAAGACATTTATATTCGACATTTAGAAAGAATCCATTTTTTAAAGTATAAGATATTATATTACTTGTTTTTTTAAAATGTCAAACTATTTTTTTTTTTTTTTGAGACGGAGCCTCAAGCTATCCCCCTGGGTAGAGTGCCATGGCGTCACAGCTCACAGCAACCTCCAACTCCTGGGCTCAAGCGAGTCTCCTGCCTCAGCCTCCCAAGTAGCTGGGACCACAGGCGCC
>CAUYQV010155908.1:0-11086 GCA_963574575.1 Galagoides demidoff | reverse complement strand
CTCTCTTCATCCTCTTTAAAGTCAATAATTCATAGTTTTTCCTTTTGGGGGCTCTTTTCTAGCTCTCATGGGCATTCCTCATTCTTCTTTTTATTCTTTCTTTCCTCCTCTGGCTATATATGTTTGTATATTCTTTTTTTTTGAGACAGAGCCTCAAGCTGTCCCCCTGGGTAGAGTGCCATAGCTTCACTGCTCACAGCAACCTCCAACTCCTGGGCTCAAGCAAGTCTCCTGCCTCAGCCTCCCAAGTAGCTGGGACTACAGGCGCCCGCCACAACGCCCAGCTATTTTTTGGTTGCAGCCATCATTGTTGTTTGGTGGGCCCAGGCTGGATTCGAACCTGCCACCTTAGGTGTATTTGGCTGATGCTTTAGCCGCTTGAGCCACAGGCGCAGAGCCATGTTTGTATATTCTATCTGAGCTCATTACTTCTTTCTTGTGCTTATTCAATTCTGCTATTGACTCTGACACATTTGTAGTTTGTCAATTTAATTTTTCAGCTCCAGAATTACTGCTTGATTATTTTTTATTATTTAAATCTTCTGGACTCTTTCTCTGTGTTGTCTTGAGGTTCACCAACCTTCTTCAGAACTGCTCTTTTGAAGACTGCCTTAAAGGCTACATGTCTCTACCACTCTAGGATTGGTCACTCGTAACTTTAAAATTTAGTCTGTTTGTACCCATCCTTTTTATGAGGGCTTTCCATGAATCAAAAGAGATTGAGCATTTTGACCAAGCCATTTCAGCATGAGAGGGCTCCCTAAACCCAGGAATGCTACAACTCTTTCAGACTCCTAGATATACTGTCCTTGTGGAATTGCCTAATACAAGTAAGAATTTCCTGAGTTACCAGGTAAGGTTTCTTGAACTCTTCCCTCTCTTTCCTTCAATCTTTCACTCCATGCTGGGATACATGGAGTTGGAAAGGGGATGATGTGGGTACTCTGATGGCTACCAAAGCTGTCACTGTGCAGGATTGCACTTGAAGCCTTATAAAGCACGAAAGTATGGGGACTTACACAGGGCCTACAGCCACTACTACCTCCTCGCTGACTCTGATGCATATTCAAGGCCCAAGACCACTTTAGTCAGCAGGTGGTGAACCCTGCTAAAACTGGATCTATCATATCAGGGCAGCAGATTCCTTTCTGGCCCAGAGTAGACCTAGAAATATCATCCAGGAGTCAAGACCTAGAATGTGAGGTTTCAGGATTCTGCCCTATACTTTATTTTACTGTGGCTGAGCTGGTGCCCAAGTTGCAAGACAACAGTCTTCTGTACTCTTCCATCTCTTTTCCCCAAGTGAAAGGAGTCTATCCTAGAGCTGCACTGGCTGAACTCAGAGGAGGAGTAATGTAGGCACTCTCTTGGCCTATACAGCTGGCGTCTCACTGGATCATACACAAGGTCCACTGCTTCCAAGCCCAGCACAACACCAGAGCTTGCAGCACTGCCACTGAAATTTATTCTATGCCTTAGGCCACATACGTAGTCATAGAGTGGTGAAGTCAGCCAGGGCTCAGATTCTTCCCACTAGAGTAAGGAACTCACCTTTTGCTCAGTTATGCTCTAAATGTGTCTTCCATGAGCACCACCAGAATTCTGCACAGTGTTATATTCCACTGTGACAGGGAAGCACTGAGTTCCAATGCAAAGTCCCACCCTCATTTTCCTCTCCCTCTCCCAATAACACAGCTTCTCTCTCCTTGATGTGCTGCCTGAAAATTAGGGGAGGGGTGTTGTAGGCAATGCAAGACTATCTTTCTTACCCTCTTAAATGGCTTTTCCTTAAAATTATGTTCAAACTATGTACTTTGTTCATTTACCTTATTTCTTTTCCTATGAAGGTACTTTTTGCATAGGTATTTGTTTAATTTAGTGTGTTTCTGTAGGTGAACATTTGTTGGAAGACTCTATTCATTCACATTGCTTTGTGTCCTTCAGTTAACATAATTTTAAATAATATTCTAATTATATAGTTTAAAACTGATGATATAGTTTTAAATAATTTTCTAAGACGAATAAAATCAGTAAAATAAGTGGCATTATTTCCACAATTTTACAAATAATTAAATGTCTGACTTAGTAGAAGAAAGCTGATTTCTTGGATCTGTTTCTGTATTTCTGTATTATCTATTATGATAATATATCATGTCCATCTGAAGAAAAACTTCACAATCTATCCACATGAGAGAGAATAAGAAAGAAAAAGACAATGTTTTACCATTTTTATGAAAATAGTTTTTACTTCATAAGCCTCCAAAAAGGTTTCAGGAAATCTTATGGATCCAAGGACTACACTTTAAGAACTGCTGTTCTAGCCTATTGGCTATAAATGACTTATTTATATAAGTCAAGAATGAAGAAGGGAGAAGAAATAGTGGCCACTAAATCACCATAAGGGAATCCCAAGACATAAGATCATCGCAGCAAGACACACAGATCATATAAACACTTAGATTTGAGTGAAAAATCTATTAATTCTGTGGAAAGTACATAGTTTAACTCAAGAACACCATCAATCAAATGAACATAATGAACATCTATGTACTATTTCATCCAACAACAGTATAATATACATTCTTCTCTAGTTCATATGGGATGTTCACCAAAATATACCACATTCTGGGCCATAAAACACACTTTCACAAATTTAAAATAATAAAAATCTTATAATGTGTGCTCTCAAATCACAATGAAATTATAACTATAAATTAATAACTAAAGGCTATTTGGAAAATCCCCCAAATACTTAGAGAATAAATAACACACTTTTATTCCACACTTCTATTTTACACATACATCAAACAAAATATTTCTTTTTTTTTTTTTTTTTGAGACAGAGCCTCAAGCTGTCCCCCTCAAGCCATGGCACCACAGCTCACAGCAACCTCCAACTCCTGGGCTTACGCGAGTCTCCTGCCTCTGCCTCCCAAGTAGCTGAGACCACAGGCACCCGCCACAATGTCTGGCTATTTTTTTTTTTTTTTGGTTGCAGCCATCATTGATGTTTGGCAGGCCTGGGCTGGATTCGAACCCGCCAGCTCAGGTGTACGTGGCTGGTGCCTTAGCCACTTGAGCCACAGGTGCCGAGCCAAACAAAATATTTCAAAAGAAGTTTAAAAAGTATTTGTATATGTGGGGAACAAAATAAAAATGAAAATATAGTGGTAAAAGCAGTGTTTAGAGGAAAGTTTGTACTATTAAATACACATATTAAATATTTGACAAGAGCTAAGATCAAAAATTTAAACTTCTACCTTGCAAAACTATAAAGGGAAGAACAATTTAAACCCAAAATAAGCAGAATAATAATAATTAGGACAGAAATCAGTGAAACTGAAAAGGAGATATCAATGGAGATAATGACAGAAACCACAAGCTGATTTTTGAAAAGATCAAGAAAATTAATATACCACTAACCATGCTAACTAACAAAAAAAGTGAGAGAGAGAAGACTCAATTAATGATATCAGAAATGAAATAGAAGATACCACTAGATATTCCATAGACAGTCACAGAATACTAAAAGAATTCTAAAAGAATACTAGAAGATTTCTAAAGAATTCTAAAAGAATACTAAAAGATTTCCATGATACTCGGTGCCCATAATAACCCAGATGAAATGTACCAATTCCTTGAGAGACACAAATCTGTCAAAATTCACACACAAAAAGAATAGACAGCTTTATTAGGCTTATATCTACTAAAGAAATTGAATCAATAGTTAATATACCTGCCAAAAACAGGTATAACAATAACAAACTATTATTAATTGACATGTTAAGATTTGAGAATAATATCCATCTAGATGAGAAAAAAAGGAATGATCATAGAACAAAATAATACTATTATTAGAATTAATAATATTATGTAAAAATCAATGAAAATGTTATAGAAAAAATTGTAAATTGCTAAGAAAGTAAAAATTTAAAAAAAAGAAATGGGAAATAAAAGATAAAAAACAAGAGATTATTGAAACAATTAACACTTTGTAAATTTAAAAAAAAGTTTGTATTCAGAGTTGTCATAATGGTAAGAACTCTCTAGAGTCCCCAAAGCAAGGCGTAAGCCAGAACACTTGAAGGTAGGCAAGTCAATCTTTAAAGGCTGCATGCCAAAGCTGGCTTTCACCTTGAGCATGCTAACTCAGTCTTGGATAATTCCTACTTTGCATAGGTATGGTGACAAGAATTAAAAATCTAGAGGTTGTCCATGACAGGTAATCCAACAAGAGACTCCTTGCATAAAAACAAAACTGCAAAAATATGAATGGGTAACAAACTTTCATGTACCGAATAAAATCAGAAAGAACTTATAAAACTCTAATTAAGCACTGTGTAGAAGTTTACAAACAGATAAATGGACAATAGCAACAACAACACAAAACATTTATCTGATAATTCCAAAAAGAAATATCAGACTCAAGCAGTTTCATATTTGATTTCAAACTGAATGATTTTTTAAAAATTTCATTAATTTTAAATTCTCCAGAAATGACAGGGCACCCAATGGACAGTTAAATTAAGCTGTCTTTAAGGTAGACACACATCTAAAGCAAGAGTACAAAATGTTTGAATACAAATTAATATGTGAAAATAGAAAGATCCTGGCTAACATTTTATTGTCAAATAAAATAGCTTTAAGTCATTAAAACCATTACTAAATAGTCACTTCAAATGTGGTCAATATTTCAGTTCTAAACAAGTCTACTAACATAGCTCAAAACATTTCAGCAAAAATCTTTAGAAGAGTAACAAGGAGAGTTTGGCAAAGAAAACAATATTGTAAGAAATTTTTAACACTGCTATTCTTACAATTAATAAATCAAGCAGAAAAAATCATAAATATGTAACTTTTAGACAATAAATTAAATTAGAATTACACTTTCGGGGGAGAAGATAATTAGAAATCTTCAATATCTATCCAAAACTTATATATATGTATAAAAATAATATTTATATTTGAATGATAAAAATATAGTATTCCAAATACAAAAATTTTTTTTTTTGATACGGAGCCTCAAGCTATCCCCCTGGGTAGAGTGCCATGGCATCACAGCTCATAGCAACCTCCAACTCCTGGGCTCAAGTGAGTCTCCTGCCTCCGCCTCCCAAGTAGCTGGGACCACAGGCGCCCACCACAGCGCCCGGCTATTTTTTGGTTGCAGCCATCATTGTTGTTTGGCGGGTCTGGGCTGGGGATTCGAACCTGCCACTTTAGGTGTATGTGGCTGGTGCCTTAGCTGATTGAGCCACAGGCGCCGAGCCCCAAATACAAATTTGAAAGTTGTAACCAGAGCCGAAAAGTGTACATCCTTAAATGTTTACACTAGAAAACAAGACAGGATGAAAATCATTGTGCTAATTAAGTAGTTAAGAAGAAATGAAAAAAAAAAAAAAAAACAACTAAGGGAATAAACACTGTGTGCATATAGCAGGTGCCAAAAAATGTATACACATTTTAACAAAGAAAAGAAATGTTTGACTTCTTCAAATATAAGAGATACAACATACAATATACAAGATAACAAACATTATTAGAATATATTGAGTATTACAATTTTAATACAGTCTTTTCCTTTCTTAAAATGTGTTTACTCTTTTGGCACGCTCTATGTATATTCATTTATAAAGTAAAAACAATAGAATGATAAAAGTCAGAACAAATTTGAAAGTTAATTATTTACATAACTAAGACATTTGACACACCTTTAGTAACATTCATCAAGGGAAAAATAGCACAGAAATAAACAATATTAAGATTCATTTTCTGTTCTATCACACAAAATAACAGAGGAAGAGAGGAAGAAAAATTTTAGCTTTAATTGTTATGTTTATGGAAGTGTTATAGTGACAGTCTAACAAGTGTATATTTATCTTCAAACTAATCAAGATGTTTATATTAAATATGTTTAGTTTTGTGCATAATTTATATTTCAATTAAAAAAGTATTTTCCATGGCAAAGCAAGAGAAGCTGCACAAACTAAATAGTAAGTTAAACTATGCAAAATATCATGATAATTAATCTTTGGAAACATCCATTTATAAGAAAATCATTTTCTTTTTTTAATAAATCTGCTTTCTATCTGCTAGATGGGGAATAATGCCTTCACCTTTAGCCTATGCATTTAGCCAATATTGCTCATGACTTAGTTTCACTCTGCCCATATCGAAGAAAGTAAGTTCTAATTTTTAACTCTAGTACTTTCCCATGGACAGGGGTTACCTAGAGAGGACCACTTCTCTGGGCTATTAAATCTTATTCCTAAGTACCGACAACTCATTCAAACTATATAAGGAAAAGCATTCAGAGGATGTGAGAGAGAAATGAAGTACTTCATTCTGTAATGAGAAATAAATTGTTTTATTTCATCTATAGTTAAGAATACCTAGAAAAGCTTGAAAAACTATAAAACAGAAACATTTGTTGGAAATGTTAATTTCCTAGGTATTTCCAAGAATACCTAGAAAAGCTTTAAAAATTACAAAACAGAAACATTGTTGGAAATTAATGTTGTTAATCTCTAATAAAGAGAGAGAGGATTTGTAGGAAGCATCTCAAGGAAAATGGAAACCCTACAAATGTAATTCAGATGTAGTGTTGATTTTCCTATTGAGGCATTTGCTAATATTTAAAAATGCAGCTAATGACCTGATAAACTGAATGATTTCAGACTCATAGGGTTTGGAAAACCACAATGGAGTGTTGGTTCTGCCAAAAGAAGGGGTTCTAGAAAATACTCAGAAGGGTGACAAGCTAGAGATAAAACTCCAGCTGTGAGAGGAAGCCAACAAATATGATGGCCTAGAGGAAGGCCTCAGAGTCATCTAGATCCCCAAATTAGTTCCACACCACTTCATATGCAGTTGGCAGTACTGAATAAAATATAGCCAGGATTATAAGAAAAAGAACACATATTACCCTCAGTAATAGAGAATGAGTGAACAGGAAGCTGTATCAAAAGAAACTCTTTGGAAGATGGTTCAAAGGAACAAACAAGGCAATTACAGAAAAGAACATAGAAGACATGGAGGTCAGCAACAAAATACATACTGGCCAGTTCTGAAACATCTGATGGTAAAATTATTAAATTTTAAAGATAAAGACTCCTCTGGGCTTCCAGGTTAAAAGATTGCACTTACAAAGGGAAAAAAAAAAAAACAAGTTTAAATCTGACTTCTTGACAAAGCAAGAGAGAAGCAACATTCTCAAGAAACACAAAAATATAAAACAAGAAGCAAAGATATTATATCTTGACTATGTGCCATTCAAGCACAAATCTGAAGAGAAACATCATTACATTCACCAGGCCTCAGACAATATTGTCTTAATAAACATGAATCGATTGCATTCACTTAACTAATGTATAAACTTCATATGACCCAGTGATGGCAGTAGAAAATTAAGGAAGAAACTTGGTACTGAACATTGAATGGATTTAATGGTTGATGTAGATCAAGAACAAAGTTGGGGATAACGGTTAAAGACTGCATTTTAAATTTTATTTGTTCTCTGAATTGGAAATAATGGAATTTTAAAAACTGAGGAGAACTAAAAAGTAGAATAAGTTCATTATTTGCCATAAAAATAATATGTGGTAGCAAAAAAAAAATAATATTTAAAACTTATAAACCAAAGATATGATTAAATAAGAAAAAGAAAGATAATAGCACTATGTAAGAGTATTAGTTTATTTCAAAAAATTTAGGGGTATACTATTTTATTATACATGGATGAATTAGATCACACTGAAGTCAGGGTTTTCTGTGTGCCCATCACCAGAATAGTGTACATTATACTTGATAGGTAGATTTTTATCCCTCCCCTCCCTCACCCTCTCACCTTTTTAGTTTCCATTGTCCATTACAGCTCTTTATGATCATATGTATTATTCATTTGGCTCACACTTATAAATAAGAGCAATGGGTATTGGTTTTTTCATTCCTAAGTTATTTTACTTAGGATAATGGCCTCCGGTTTCATCCAAGCTGCTGCAGAAGTCATTATTATAATTATTTTTACAGCTAAGTAGTATTCCATGGTGTATGTGTATATACAGAAGGTGCCAAAAAGGTAGTACTTTTTCTAGGATGGCCTCATGAACTTAATTGTCAGACCTTGTAAGTGGATAGACACTTAGACTGGCTCCATATTGTTGCAATTGTGAATTATGCTGTAATAAACATTAGAGTGCAAGTGTCTTTTTGATAAAGTGATGTCTTTTCCTGTAGGTAAATATCCATTAGTGGGATTGCTGGATCAAATGGTAAATCTACTTTTATTATAGTTTTTATTTTTTGGTGAAATCTCCATATTATTTTCCATAGTGGTTATACAAGTTTACATTTTCACCAACCATATATAAGTGTTACCTTTTCACCTCAAACATGCCAGCTTATCTTGGTTTTTTTACTTTTTAATAATTGCAGTTCTGACAAGGATAAGGGGTATCATGCTGTGATTTTTAGTTGCAGTTCCCTGATAATTTGTGATGTAGGACATTTTGTCATATGTTTATTGGCTATTTATTTTCTTTGCAGAAGAGTTTATTCAGTCTTTTTCCAGCTTTTTCATGGGGTTATTTTTTCTTACTGATTTTTTTTAAGATTGTCTACCATTTTTGTAGGTTGCTCATTTACTCTGTTGATTATTTCCTTTGCTGTACAGAAAATTTTATTTTAAGTAAGTTCCATTTATTTATTTCTATTGTTGCTATATTTGCTTTTGAGGTCTTACTCATAAATTATTTTCCTATGCGGATGTCTGAAAGAGTTTTTCATACATTTTCCTCAAAAATTAGTATGGTTTCAGGTTTACATTTCAGACTTTAATTCATCATTGTTAATTTTAATGTGGTAGAGATATGAATTCAGATTCATTCTTCTGCATGTGGCTATCCAATTTTCCTAGAACCATTTATTGAATACTGTGTCCTTTACTCTGTATATGTTTTCATCTGCTTTGTAAGAAATCAGTTGTTCATAGCTAGATGGCTTTATTTCTGGATTCTCTATTCTACTCAATTGATTTTACATCTACCTTTATACTACCCATACCATGCTGTTTTGGTTATTATAGCCTTTTAGTATAATTTGAAGTTAGGTAATGTAATGCCTCCAGATTTGTTCTTTATACTTGGGATTGCTTTGGCAATTTAAGGTCTTTTTGCTTCCATATGAAGTTTAAGAGTAAATTTTCTAGATCCATGAGAAATGACATTAGAATTTTGATGGGAATTACATTGACTATGTAAATCACTTCAGGCAATAAAGACATTTTAACAATGTTAATTCTTCCAATCCATAAGCATGAGATATTTTTCCATTTGTTTATGTTAACTATGATTTCTTTCATAGTGTTTTGTAGTTCTTCTTGTAGAGATCTTTCACCTCCTTGGTTAAATATATTCCTAGGCAATTTATATTTTTAGCTGCTGTAAATAATATTGAGTTATTGATTCACCTGTCAGCATGACTGTTATTAGAACATAAAAATTTTATTATTTTCTGTCCAATAATTTTGTAACAAATTAATGCCAATAAATTTGACAACTTAATTGAAAAAATTTATTGAAAGACACAACTGCCAAAGGTAACAGAAAAGCAATACATAACTCTAATAGCCCATTGTACACAGTTATTCATATCTGCTTTATTTTTGATAGTCAAACTTGGAAAAAATCCAAGTTTCCATCAACAGGTGAATAGATAAACAAAGTTTGATATATCCATAGAATGAAATATCTCTTGGGATTAAAAAGGAATGAACTATTAGTACATGCTCAAAATAATTATATCAAGTGAAACAAACCAGAGTAAAATGAGTACATATTATAATAATTACATTTATTTAAAAAACCCTAGAACATGCAAGTTAATCTGTCATATAGATCAGTGGTTGCCTGCTTATGTAGGAGGGTGGCAGGAGGATAAGAATGCATTACAAAAAGGCAAGGGAAACTTGTGGAAATGATAGACTTGTTCGCTATCTTGATAATGATGATCATTTCATATATATCAAAAGTTTTTGATATATAAATCAAACTATTTACTTTAAATATATGCAGTTTAATATATGTTAATTATATCTCTATTTAGATGTAAAAATATTAAGGTAGTCAAGACTAGGGTGAGGTTACAAAGAATTGAAAAATTGTGGCAGTATTAATATAATGAAAGATTATTTCTATATCAAACATAGCTGGATACATGCCCAGGTAGAGCTCAAGAACATTTACTGTCCATGTGATAGTTACCTTTTCCAACCAGTTTAGACCATGTGGCACCTCCATGTACACATGTGTTCCCATGTGCTTTACAGAAGGAGATGAGAAACCTGGAGAGTTGAATACTAGTCTGAATACTGAATCCCTTAGACCAGGGGTCCTCAAACTTTTTAAACAGGGGGCCAGTTCACTGTCCCTCAGACCATTGGAGGGGTGGACTGTGGGCCTCGGGATGAGTAGGCTGCTAAGCAGGACAGGCAGAGGCAGCAAAAACACCTGGCGGGCCAGATAAATGTCCTAGGCGGGCTGCATGTGGCCCGTGGGCCATAGTTTAAGGACACCTGCCTTAGACCAAAAAGTGATGCACATCATTTCTATTCTTTTTTTTTTTTTTTAGACAGAGTCTCACTATGTCACCCTTGGTAGAGTGCTGTGGTGTCACAACTCACAGTAACCTCAAACTCTTGGGCTTAAGTGATTTTCTTGCCTTAGCCTCCCAAGTAGCTGAGTACAGGTGCCCACCACAACACCTGGCTATTTTTTTGTTGCAGTTGTCATTGTTGTTCAGCAGGCCCAGGCTAGGTTTGAGCCCACCAGCCTGGGTGTATGTGGCTAGCGCCGTAACCACTATGCTACAGGCTCCAAGTCACACACATCGTTTCTATTCACAATAATTGAGATGAACTAGCAGCATGGCCATTCTTTCTTTCTTTCTTTCTTTTTTTTTTTTTTTTTTTGAGATGGAGCCTCAAGCTGTCCCCCTGGGTAGAGTGCCATGGCATCACAGCTCATAGCAACCTCCAACTCCTGGGCTCAAGCAAGTCTCCTGCCTCCGCCTCCCAAGTAGCTGGGACCAC
>CAUYQV010155906.1:0-23629 GCA_963574575.1 Galagoides demidoff | reverse complement strand
TGGTCCCAGCTGCTTGGGAGGCGGAGGCAGGAGACTCGCTTGAGCCCAGGAGTTGGAGGTTGCTATGAGCTGTGATGCCATGGCACTCTACCCAGGGGGATAGCTTGAGGCTCCGTCTCAAAAAAAAAAAAAAAAGAGTTCTTGAGAGAACACACCCAAGGCAGCCCAGTTACAGTTTGATTTTATATATTCACGGAGGTAGTAATTAGAGATAAAACCATACATTAATATATGGAAAGTGTATATACATTGGTTTGGCCAGAATAGGTGGGACATCTGGAAAGGGGAGCTTATAAGTCCTAGATGGGTTTTAGTGATTCTTTAGTTGGCAATTGTTTGAAGTAGTTAAGCTTTGTCTGAAGACCTAGTGTCAGTAGAAAGGAATGCTTGCTTAAGAAAGGGGGTCTGCGGGTGGTGCCTGTGGCTCAAAAGGGTAGGGTGCCGGCCCCATATGCCAGAGGTGGCAGGTCCAAGCCCAGCCCCGGCCAAAAACTGCAAAAAGAAAAAAAAAGGGGGGGTCTGCTAGTGTCTGGTAGGAATAAGGAGAGAGAGGAGCAGATGGCACTAGGAGATGCTTTGTCTACAATAGGAGGAACAAATTGGCCAGAAGGGGGCTCCCAAGGAAGAACAGATGACCTATCGAGCTCCCCAAGGATTGACCAAATAGATGTTTGGTCTACGACAGGGAGTCTCCAAGGACTGATCAACCAGAAAAAGGTAGAAAGACCACAAAGGAGAGATATGATCAAGGCCATAAAAGAGGGTCTTTGGAGCATAGGCACAGTTTAAGTAATAGTGTCCCTAAATGAACCTCCCTCATTAACATAGTTAAAATCACATGCACCTGCACCATGGCAGTTGCAAATTCCATGGTAACCCCTGAAAATTGCCTTACAAAGATAGAAAAAAAGAAGACTTGCCATTCCGGGAACTCTCCATCCCTTTCCCAGAAAATTCATGAATATTCCACCCCAGCTTAGCATATTATTAGGGATTAGCATAAAAGGACAGACCCAGGGAGTTGCTGTTCCTTATTGGAGCAGTCCACTCTCTACCAATTTTGACAGTGTACTCTCCTTTTTATATTCTGTCTTTAAGCTCTACTCACTGGCTAGACCTGTTCCTTCTTATGAACATTCTACGTTTTAATAAACTTTGGCACTTTGCCTCCTTGCACCTGCTTGGTCTGCTAATTTACTTAATCAACTTGGTACCAGTAACCAGTCTTTGGTACTTAGAACCAAAGGAAACACAGGGACCTAACAGTTGAGTTAAGGGAGTTCTATCTGCCTTGTGATGCTATATTGGAATCAGGTTGGAAAGTAATCCACATTATACTGGGTTGATAAAAACTAAACTCATTTAATGGCTTGGTGCCTGTAGCTCAATGGCTAGGGCACCAGCCACATACACCGGAGCTGGCAAGTTCAAATCCAGCCTGGGCCACCAAACAACTGTGAAAACTACAACCAAAAAAAATATCCGGGTGTTGTGGTGGGTGCCTATAGTCCCAGCTACTTGGGGGGCTGAGGCAAGAGAATCACTTAAGCCTGAGAGTTGGAGATTGCTGTGAGCTGTGATGCCATGGCACTCTACCCAGGGCGACAGCTTGAGACTCTGTCTCAAAAAACCCAAAAAAACAAAAACATAAACAAAACTCATTTAATGAGATTTTATCATTTGTAGGCGTGACTCCTTCAGACCTCTTAGAAAAGAATTTGGGCAAGAGAAAAAAAATCAGAGTTTGGTCCTTACTGTCAATAGTGGTAATCTTTGGGTAATAAGATTATAGGTGATCTTTTCCTTTTTATATTCTAAAATATATATGTATTAATTAAGACAAATCAATACAAGTTTTAAAAAATGAAGTTAACTAAAAAAAAGCCTAGAATCTCTGGTGGGCATGTTAAAAACTTATGGGAGTTATGGTAAAGGACAGAAGAGGTTTTTATAGTCTGATATAATTCAAAAATAAATTTATGAAATATTTGGTTTCCTAAACTCAGAATAAATGTGTAATACATTAGTGGACATATTTTTGTTCCTGGGCTTTGATATTAATTATAATTGACTTTTAAAGGGTAGCTACTTTTCCCATTAAAAAAAAAATGGGAAAACTTGATTTAAAACTTTAACCCAAAGCTCAATGCCTGGGGGTGTGCTCAAAGCAAGGGGCCTGAAGAATGGCTCCTCCTTATAACATACCCAACAGGAATCTGGGATCATTGTAATGAGGTGCACAAAACCGTAGCCTCCCTAGGAACAAATTCCCTATATTTGAAGAAGAAAAAAATTATAAAATGTGGTGGGTGTGTGGGTGATAACTGTATAATTCTTTCAACTGTACTGTATGTTTAAAAAATTGCCTAATAAAATATCGGAAAATTATTTTTTAAAAACCCTCAATGCTTTAAAAACTAATGGCTAATCCCCATTAAATCAGTGCAGCAAGCCGAGGGTTAAGAACGCTGTGTCATTCTTTATCAACAATAATTACCTCAACAGAAGAGTAGAACAACTATGCAGAGAAGTAAAACTAAAATCCCAACTAATAAGCACCACTCTGAGATCAGTTGCCACAATGAATAATGTTGAAATTGCCGTCAGAATTACGCAAATATAACAAACCCCAAGGTTTGATTTTTATTGAATATCAAAAGCAAAATCATTCAAAAAGGCACTCAAGATGCCAAACTAAAAATAAACAGTGAAAACCCAATAATCATGCACAATTCCCTCAAAACCTATCATCCCCTTACCCCAGTCCCTTCTTCTGGCTCTGGTAGGTCCCTGCCCCATTTTCCCCCAGCTGATAGAGGGCGGTGGTCGGTGGTCCGCTGCAAACCTGGAAACAGGACCGCAAACTCTACTCTCAGGTGTTCAGGGCCCCGCCTCCGCCCAGGTCAGCCCCTCGGCTGCTCGCCCGCCCCGCCCCGCCCCTCATTCCACTCCGCCCCCGCAGGCCATGCCCCGCCCCCAGCCGACCAGGCCCCGCCCCCGCACCGCTCGCCTTCTGTTGGCTTCTCTCACCCTCGGCCGAGTGTGACGAGCCCGGCGGCGGGGAGATCTGTTGCGCACGCCCGGGGCGCGGGTCCTAGATTAGGAGAAAGGCCGGGGAGGCGGGTCGTAGACCATGAAGCGCGGAGTTCGGCGGGCTTCTTTCCGGAAGCGGAAGCCCGGGGGGCGGGCCAAGAAGCCCCAAGAGCCCAAGGCGGTTGATTCTTATTATTGTGCAGCGACTCTTCCCTGGGTCTGGTCTTCTCTGAAACTGCGAGAGATGGTCAGGTCCGGATGTCGACCAGGCCAGGTGAGGGCTGCGGACCCGAGGATTCCACTCTGGGGGTGGAGAGGAACTGAGGGGGTTTTCGGGCGGGGGGACTTGCAAAAGTCGGCTTGGAAAAACAATAACAAAGACAAGCTGGGACCGGGAAGCGGCGGCCCCCCGACCCCCCAGCCTGACCCAGCTGCGCAGTCGGTACATGTGTATTCTGTGTACATGGTCGTAGTCGTCTGGAGCGCTGGCTTAGGTGCCAGACCCGGGTTGGGTCTCAGCCTTCTCCGCTGTGTGGAGTGACTTAACCTCTCCATCGTTGTAGTAAGCACAGTCACCTGCAGATTCAGGTTCGAATTAGTTCAGCTTCTCTGTTGTAGTGACGACAGGTACTTCTCTGAGCGTCTTATCCTTAGCCGTAAAATAAGCACAAATAGGTATAAAATTCTGTGTCAGAGAATTGGAAAAATTAAATGAGAGATCCTGTAAAAACACCTATCACATAGTTGGCCTAGACGTGCAATAACATTTCGTTTCTTTAAAAGCACTGTTTGCTCGCATCTTAATACTGGTAACAGCAACTAACATTTAGGTATCATTTGTTATATGGCAGGTATATAGTACATGTACTATTTCATTCAATATTAACAGTAGCTTTGTGAAGTAGATAGATACTGGTACAGGTATTTTTAATTTATGGTTTTCTTTTTTTTTTTTCTGTCTTCGCTGCTTGAATCCAAATGTTATCCCTATTTTACACATGTAGAAATTGAGGTGGAGAGTTGAAAAAAATTCCCGACAGTTACACATCTGGTTTGGGGTGGAAACAGGATTCCTGCTCACATGTCTGTTGCCAGAGTCCATTCTTCTTTTAAGCATTACACTGCATGTAGTAGACATATGACTGAACAAGTTACCTTTCTGAACTTTTTAAGTGCTTAACTCACAGAAATAATGGCCACTCACAGGATGTAGATTAAGTGGCAGTGAAAGCCCTTAGTACACTCTAAGTCATTATACAAAGGTATTTGTATCTTGCACTTGTTGGCAGGAGATAAGACTGCTAATAAATGCTTATATTCTTAAATAGCAAAATTAAAACTTAATAATACTACCCAGTATAAGTAAATGTGAAGTAAAATGAATCTCTCCTGTACTGTGATTTGGGACCGTCCTTTTGGAGAGCAGTTTCGCAGTCTATACCAAGGGTCATTAAACTTCAGTAACATCTCACCAAATAATTATGCTTTTAATCCTAAATATGAAGAGGCTATTTTTAGTATACAAAAAAGTTTATTCCAGGCAAGGGAGTATTATACAACTGTTAAATTTTCCAATGTTAATGAGGAAAAAAGTAAAAAAATACAAAATTCAAATTGCAAGAATCTAGCTAGTTATTATGACAGGAAAAAAATGCATATGAAAAAAGATTAGAAGCCTCAATAGCAAATAGCACATCTAGTGCCTAGATCTTAGTTTCTTTTAGACCATTGTTCAATAAAGGAAACATGGCTTCTTGGAGACAGTACCAAGTCCAGGTCTGAATCAGGGGAATTATAAGATGAGCCTGTAGACATCAAACTAAAAAACTAATGCATCGCAAAGGAAACCATTAACAAAGTGAAAAGGCCACCTGCAGAATGGGAGGAAATACAGCCCATATCTCTGGTAGTTAATATTCAATACATACGTGAGGAACTCCCACAACACAAAAGCAGAAAAATAAGTAACCTAGTTAAAAAATAAGAAAAAGATTTGAAAAGAAATTTGTCCAAAGAAGACTTAGAGATGGCCAACGGTATATGAAAAGATGCTCAACACTAATCCAGGAAATGCAGATTAAAACAGTGATGAGGTATCAACCTAATACCTGTTAGAATGATGTAACACAACAATTATTGGCAAGGATTTGGAGAAATTGGAACCTTTGTACACCATCAATGGGAATGTAAAATGGTGCAGACACTATGGAAAATAAGCAATACTACTTCTAAATGTTTATCCAAAAGAATTGAAATCAAGCCAGGCACTGTGGCTCACGCCTGTAATCCCAGCACTTGGGAGGCTGAGACGGGTGGATTGCCTGAGCTCAGGTTCAAGACCAGCCTGAGTAAGAGCAAGACCCCCATCTCAAAAAAATAGTTGGGCATTGTGGCAGGCGCCTGTAGTCCCAGCTACTTGGGAGGCTGAGGCAAGAGAATTGTTTAAGCCCTAGAGTTTGAGGTTGCTGTGAGCTATGATGCTACAGCACTCTACTGAGGGCAACAAAATAAAAAACTGTCTCAAAAAAAATAAAATTGAAATCAAGATATCAAAGAAATATTTGCACTCTCATCTTCATTGCAGCATTAATGATAGCCAAGATGTGGAAAGAACCTAAATACTTACAGATGAATGAAGATATGGTATTATGCCAACTAATAAATATAGAAGGAATGACGCAGTTAGAAGAACACCATCCAACAATTATTCAGGGAAGAATCATCAATGGATGCTAAAACTACTGGGTAACAGTTTGATGATTAGGATTTCTACATAGTCTCAAGTATCTCCCCACAAAATGCTTAATTACTACAAAGATAAAAGTAGTAACTTTACAGTGAAAAGCTTGGGCAGACACCTCATTAAATAAAGTTTATATCACCAGTAGTGGGACAAACTGATGTGTCTACTTACTGTATTGAGAAGGACACAACACATCTGTGGATTCTTGCCAAAAATGAATAATCTGAGTCTAACTATAAGGAAGCATCAGACAAATCTAAATGTCCAGAGGAACATTTTACAAAATAACTGACCCGTATTCTTTTTAATACTGGCAGAAGTAATGCCCTTTTGTGCTCGAGTGTTACAGAATTATATGCACAAGTAATTGCACAAATAATGCTCCTTTTTTAATGAACTGGTAATTTTTACAAATTACCAGTCTTTCATTACAAAATCATAAGCATGTAATTCTGTAACATCATCACACTCCAGCACAAATGGGCATTACTTCTGCCAGACCCTGTGTGTCAAAAGTTTTAAGAGACGCTGAAAGGCAGACTGAGGAGCTGTAGATTCAAGGGGACTAAAGAGCTATGTCAATTTAAAACAAGTGATTCTGAATTAGATATGGTCCAGAGTTGTTTTTTTTTAATGATAATATTGGGATAATTGGCAATATATGAATAAAGTCTGTTCATTAGATCACAATATTATATCAATGTTAATTTCCTCGTTTTGATATTTATATATAGTACAAAATGGCCTTGTTCTTAGGAAATCTGTAGGAGTAAAGGAATATTATGTCTACAATTTACTCTGAAGTGGTTCAGACAAAAAAAAATGCTATATATCTATATTGAGAGAGAACATGGCATATGTAAACTGGTTAGGGTTGTGCAATCTGTGTAAAACATATGAAAGACTTCTTTATTATTTCAAAAGAAAAAACAAAAAGATTTGGAGGAAATGTTCCAATAAGATAGCTACTATTCTGGGGTGTTTTTATCATGGGTGATTACATTTACCAGATTTTCTGTAAGATAGCCTCCTGTGTATTTCGTGGAGAAATATCATTGATAATCTTACAGTTATGCCAGACATTCCTCTCAGTGTACTTTTTAATTTTGAGAAGTAATAATTGTGGTATTTGTTTTTGGACTTGATCCCAGGGTATAGTGGCATCATGGTATAGTTTTTTTTTTTTTTTTTTTTTTTTTGAGGCATAGCCTCAAGCTGTCCCCCTGGGTAGAGTGTTGTGGCATCACAGCTCACAGCAACCTCCAACTCCTGGGCTCAGGTGAGTCTCCTGCCTCAGCCTCCCAAGTAGCTGGGACCATAGGCACCCACCACAACGCCTGGCCGTTTTTTGGTTGCAGCCGTCATTGTTGTCTGGCAGGCCCGGGCTGGATTCGAACCTGCCGCCTTAGATGTATGTGGTTGGCGCCTTAGTCACTTGAGCCACAGGCGCCAAGCCGATGGTATAGATTTTTATTATGATTCTATCTGGGTTGCTCATATAGATATACCAAAGGGGAAGACTCTGAAAGTGTGATGCAGTGGAGCTACATTAAACAAACTCTTTATTTCCTATGATGTCTGTTCTTACTGCTGATGTCAGGACCCTTCATCATATTTCAGGTTATCTCAAGGAGAAATATAACTCCTATCAACCCAGTTTTATAAAATATATTCTCACTAGCATATTAGAAGTATGTATATACTTATTCAAGTAAATAATGGAATATTCTATAACTTCAGAAAGTTTGGTAGTTAAAAGCTGTCTTGGAATGAAGTATCCAAACATGTAAAAAAATTATAAATTAAACTGCCAACAGTGACTATTTCTGACTGGTAGAATGAGGAGAGAATTAGGAACTTTAACTCATATCTGTTTAAAATTATATTTGTAATAGAGATATAAAGTTATTAAGATATCAAAAAGTATACCACAGAAAGGCTCCCATCTCACTGTGTACCCCAGATACTCAGATTCCTTACCCAGAGGCAAACGCAATTACTTATTTCTTGCATAAGTCCAAAGATAATGAGTACATGTAAAAGCAAATGCATATTTTTTCTTTTTTTAACACAAAAGTAGCCCAATTATGTTATTTGTAAAGCCCCCCAAAATTTTTTAGCTATCATTGGTATATGAATTTAAAAAGACTTAAGAGAATGAGATGTACATAAAGAGGATGGTAGAGTTTTCATGTGCTGGTCTTGTCAGACATTCTAAAGAATGTAGATAACCAGAGTTAAGAACTCTGTCCTGTATTTTCAATTAACTCGTGTATTTCAAAGAAGTTTGAAATATAGAACATACTTAGGGATTAATATAGCTTGGACTTACTGCAGTAGGGACTTGTGGTTTAATAACTGAATTTCCTTTTCTGCTTAAATAGACAAAGAATAAATATATGTTACATGCTTGACAAAATTATTGTATAAGAGTTAAATTATAAGTTTGGATTTTTAGTTCATATCACATTTATTAAAAAATGAATAACATGGCATATAAAAATAATGGTATATTTATTATTCAGCCTTAAAAAGGAAGAACAATTTAGGTATATACCACGTAGCATGGATGAAGCTTGGAAATGTTATTCTAAGTGAGATAAGCCAGTCACAAAAAGCAGAATACTGTATTACTCCACTTACATGAGGTGCCTAGAGGGGTCAAATTCAGAGAAAGCAGAATGATGATTACTAAGCACAGGAGGAAAGAGGGCTATTGTTTGATAGGTAGAGTTTCAGTTTGGGAAGATGCAAAAAAGAAAAAAGTGAATGACATTTCAGGTTTTATCAAGATAGGATATTGAAAATAGAATAGAAAAAATATGTGTATATTTGCTATAATTTAATACCTTATGTCATAGGTGTTATCTTCAGGAGCACATGCTGGATCTACTAAATTAACAAATGGGAAGAAAGGGTAAGTACTAAAAGAAGTTTATGACTTGGAAGTTTTTTTCCTGGTCCGGGTCGGGTTTCAGCCTGCCACCTCTGGTATATGGGGACAGCGCTCTACTTGAGCTATAGGCTCCACCCTGTAATTTGGAAGTTTTTTTTTTTTTTTTAGAGACAGAGTCTCACTTTGTCACCCTTGGTAGAGTGCCGTAGCATCACAGTTCACAGCAACCTCTAGCTCTTGGGTTTAGGCAATTCTCTTGCCTTAGCCTCCTGAGTAGCTGGGACTACAGGTGCCACAATGCCTGGCTATTTTTTTGTTGCAATTTGGCCGGGGTCTGGTTTGAACCCACCACCCTTGGTATATGGGGCCGGTGCCCTACTCACTGAACCACAAGCGCCGCCCTAACTTGGAAGTTTTAAATTTTTTCAGGTCATTGAAAGACTATACCTTATTTTGCCTACCCCAGAAAATCAGATGGGCCTGTACATTCCTTCATAACCTCTGGGGAGTAACTGTTCATATCTGCCCATGTTAATAATTTTAGTGTTTAACATTAGTCTTCATAATGTCCTTATAAATCAGTCTTATACTTGGTTAGACAATCTTTCCTTTGCTGGAAAGAAAGTAACTACTGATATATTAACATACTGGTGTTATGGGAAAAACATACTGGTATTATTTGCAAGACTATTAATGAGCTTATTTTCTAGGACCCATTTAAGAAAAATAATACATTTCAATGCAGATTCTGGCCATTCCACCAATTCTGATTCAGCAAGTCAGGTAAGATTAAACTGAATAGATACAATATACACTATCTTAATCTTCAGGTAAAAGCTAAGAAGTAAAATGCAAAAGTAAAATACTAGTTGCTCTAAGGAAGTATGAAGTCTATTGCTTAAAAATGTTTTCTAATAATAAATTGCTTATAAATAAAGACATTTGAAAACTATAGTTTTTTCTGTAATAAAATGTTATAAGCAAATGTATTCTAAATGACTTTCTCCTTACAGACTGAAGCTGTACAAGGCCTTGATCGTTGTGCTTCTTTGATGCAGGACATTTTGAGAAATGAAGATTCAGGTTTTTTTTAAAAAAATACTTCTTTACCAATCATATTTTCTTAATTAAGTCTTTTTTAATGTTAATGAATTTTCGTTTTAATTATTGATAGGTTCAGAAATAGTGTACTCAGAAGATAGATCTAATCCTAGACCTTTAGAAGGCAAAAGATATGGATATAAAAAGAAAGGATTTGAGAAACATACTTTTCCTTTAGGAGCCCAGAAGGAAATGAGTAAGCATTTTTTTCTCTTATTTATTTAAAGATAATCTTTAATTGTGGGGATTTCTACAGATTATCAGGATTGTGCACTTGTCTTTCATTTTAACAATTGGTATTGATTATTTAGGGGGGTGTGTGTGTGCTTATGCTTCTTTTTCTCTAGTCAGCTTCTAGTTATTGAGTGATCACTTTGCTTACTATCATGTGCCCAAGAAGGAAAGTAAAATCAAAAGGGACTGTATCTGGGTTGAGGAGAAAATGTTCAAATTCAAAATGACATTTGGGAAGTATATGGAGTTACCTTTATTTCCTCTCCACTTGTTTTCATAGATGATCACATTCATGAAATGTGAGGTTGCATTTGTGGTGTGTACTTAAGTAATTGCTCTAAAATTATTTTGTATGTGTGTATCTTAAGTTGACCAAGAGCTGAACTTGTTGAGCTGCACAGTTAAGATACATGGTACATAAGAAGGTAAAATTTTGAGTTGGATACACACTGATTGACAGTGAATGTAACTGTGGATGTTACACCTTCACAGTTAAGTTTGCTTAATTCACCAATAAGTTTAGAATAAGCAAGTTTTGATTATGTTGCTCTTAGAGTTCTATAGAACAAGATAACCTAAAGTGAAGATGAGAAAGTCCACAATGGGAATTCAGATGGACAAGAATTAGACTAACTTGTTCCACAGTTAAGGTGGGCCAGAGATGTCAGCACTCGAAGTATGTGCTTAGATTCAGTTTGGGCAGGGAAAAAGTCTAGCATATCATCTAAGGCAGTAGCCCTAAGTATTAAAAGATCAGGATTCTGGCAAAGAGGCTAAGAAAATGAGGTTGAGCATTCATAGAACTAGAGGCTAATGTTCCAGATCAGTGTTTTTCAACCTTACAACACACTTGAACCTATAGTTAAGCTTTCATGGCACACTTAAATTATGTTGATCAAAAAAAAAGAACGTGCTTATTATGCTTTGAATTTCTTTCAAAAATAATTTAATTAATGATCTTTAAAAATTTTTGTGGCACACCTAAGATCCTTTCAGGGAACACTGGTCGAAAATCCAGATGATCCTGAGTTATAGATCGAAGGCAGGAGAAACTATTTCAGTCCTTCTTAACCCATCTTGGAAACCGTCACATTTAGCTTAATATTGTCTTGACCAGCACTGTTTAAGATGGTAGCTACTAGCCGCACGTGGCTATCAAGCACTAGAAATATGACTAGTGTGACCAAGGGATTGAATTTTTAATGTTATTTATTTTAAATTAATTTAAATTAAAAATTGTTATAAAACTTTTAAGTATGTTTAGAATAACTTGTGTATGTTAATCTACTTTTCAGCTGTACATTTCATTAAATCTAAATATAGATCAAGTATTTCTGATGAAAATTTAGCATCCAGATTGAGATATGTTTTTTGTAAAATACATGCTGGATTTAGAAGATTTAGTACAAAATATAAAATATCTCAGTTCTTTATATTACACATTGAAAGTTAATATTTGGGATATATTGATTTAAAACAAAAAATAATTTTACCTATTATTTTTGCTTTTTGATATAGCTACTAGAAATTTAAGTTACCTATATGATTTACATTATATTTCTATTGGACAACATTGGTCTAAATTGGGTCAGCCAGTTTTATAAGTAATGGGTTTTTTAAAAATTTTATTTATTTATTTTTGAGAGAGAGTCTCAAGCTATCTTCCTGGGTAGAGTGCCATGGCATCTCAGCTCACAGCAATCTCAAACTCTTGGATTTAAGCAATTCTCTTGCCTCAGCCTCCCAAGTAGCTGGGACTACAGGCGCCTGCCACAACACTTGGCTATTTTTCGTATTTTTTGTTGTTGTTGCAGTTGTCATTGTTGTTTTAGCTGGCCCGGGCTGGGTTTGAACCACCAGCCTCAGTGTATGTGGCAGGCACCCTATCCACTGAGCTATGGGTACTCCCCATCAGTAACGCTTAGTCATTGTTTTCTTTGGGTGCTTTTGTGCTGCAGTAGCAGAGTTGAGTAGTTGTGACAAGGATCATCTGGCCTACTAAACCTAAAATACTTGCATTCTAACCTTTTAAGAAAAACTGTGCTAAATCATGGTCTTAATTCTTAAAGCAGAGGTCTATTTATTGGGGCCCAATAGAGAAAACAGTGGCAGCACTTGTTCCTTCTGTCTACTTTTTGTCTTAATGCAGGTTATTTCTTATCCAGGACACTCTTCCTCAAGGAACTCCCATTTGGAATGTACATGGCTGACAGCGGGTGTCATGGTAGTAACTTGTTGGATCCTGACTTAACTGCTTGTCAGAGTTCCAACAAGAAACAGATGGCAACCCTCAAATTAAGATAATTTGAGGAGGGTTTATTTACAAGGGGACTCATTATAAAGGTACGAGTAGGTTACAGGAAAACCACAAGGATGGTGCCTGGTGTTAACAGCAGTAGCAGAGCCATTATCATTTCTAGGCCTTAAGGGATTAGGAGAAGGAGAGGCCATTAAGAGATGCTGTTTTATAGAGTAGACTGTGTTGAGAAGAGCAGTGAGCTTCACTGACAGCCTGCCCAAGGTGGCTTCATAGAAAAGGACCAAAAATAAATACATACTCTGGCCTCAGTGTTTCTTGCTTTCCTTGAAAAGCCAAGACTTGCATTGGATTAAACCCAGATGAAGCCCTACTAATATATGTGAGTTCTGAGATTTGATTCTTACAAGCTAATAAGTTGGTCTTACTGTGTCATGGATGCTGGCAGAAGAAACGAGGCTACTGGTTTGGAGACAAAGGACTATTTCTCACAGCATGTATGTCAAGCAGCATGTACGCCAGCACATTCTTCCATGTTCCCAGTTCCCATTGGTGTAAGATGATGGACTCAGATGGATGCCACACATGCTCTAGTTTTAGCCTACAGCTGAGAAACACTGAGTTTGGGAAATTTGTCATTTCGATAGTAAGCAGTAAGCAAGCCTATACTTCTACCAGAGGAAAACATTGCTTCATCCTTCAAAGTTGCTCACCATAAATATAACTCTGAGAAATAGCTCAGGTAGAGAACTTAGGTCAAAGCCTTGCTTTCTTGGTATACACGGAGGGACAAGTAGGAACAGGAGAGATAGTCTCTAAACAGTGTAATCCATACAGATCAGCATCCAAGGGAGAGCAGTTAGAGATCATAGGGAATGATTTGGAGTGGTAGATGAAAGATTCTGGCCTTTGGGAATTCTTAACTGGATTAGAGTAAGATCAGTAATTCTGGCCTATAATCAGGGTACAATATTCTTATTGTTCTTTCCCTCATGTTTTCATTGTCAGAAGGAATAATCTACTCCCATAGGATGGTCTTTAGGGTTGCAATATTAGAAATTAGTTCTTGTTGACTTATTTATTCCTAAGATTAACTCATTAGAAGAGAAGCTTCTTCAATTCAACTACTCTTTTAAAAAAAATTCATCAAATTATAGCACTATCTAGAAAGAAACATCTTTTGTTTATACATGTGTGTTTGTTTGGTTGGCCAAAGGTTTTGCTCTGTTACCACAATGCTCAACAATACACAAAAACCATGGTCATCTCTTGCACTCTCTACCGTCTCTCCCCAATAAGGTAATTATAAATATAACTTGAAGGAATCTTTTACAGCATGTTAACTAGTATCAGTTTACTTTTAACATACATTGTCTAGCTATTTCGTCTTATCTGTCTTCTGGGGTATGTCTCCTTATATACTTTCTGCCTGGGACCTACCTGACCTTTGAACATTTGTGGAGTCAAGTAAATGTACCTTGCTGCATTCTGGGAGTAGAACAAAGATGCAGATCCAGAAATGTATTGTACTTACTTGGGAGTGCTGCTAACATTAAAAAAGTTTTTTTTTTTTTCAAATAAGCAACTTTTTACATTTGATAGCTCTATTGAATGCTTTCATGATTCTCCTTATATTAACATATACATAAATTGCTGCCTTTATCTTAGGGAAATAAACTACCATAGGCAGAGTCCTTTGAGCATTGATTGCCTGCATCAAGGCCAGGTGTTGTTAAGTATTTCCAACTGTGCATCCAGTGACTCTCGTCTGTACTCGATGTTTGTTTTATATTAGGGTAGCAGGAATAAGTTAACCTGTCAGACAATACTGTCCATCTAAACAACAGCTGGTGCCTGTACAGCAGCTGGGATTCAAGGACTGAAAAAATTCCATGGACTGAGTAAACAGATGCATTCCTTTCATGAATTCTAGTTCTTAACTAACACCAATTAAATACTTTGCCATCCTGATCTTTTAGGTAAAATTTTCATGTGGGATACTTTGGTATAATTAACAGGAGCAAAAAATACACTTCATTTGTGTTTGTGTAGTACAGGCTCTTTTTGTTTTATTTTAAAATTATATGACAGTGATATAACTGTAATCTTTTCTGTATATCCATTTATGGTTCTAGCTTATCCTGAGTTATTTGCTTTAAGATTTTATACCTTATGTGTAAATAATTAATGTTATCAGTAGAATTTTATATGGATTGAGTTTATAAAAGAGCAAAAAAAATTGTTTTAATTATAAGGCTTTGGTTTTTAAGAAATAATGAAATTTATTAATTTATGTTGGATGATGACATCTGCTGACAGAAACATAATATTGAAGCTCAGATTTATTTCTGACTCTGAAAACTACCCCTTAAAAAGAAGGCAAAAGAGGGTCAATGCCTGGGAGCCATGAGTATCAAACCTGAGAATCCATCAAACCAGATAATTCTTACCTTCAGGGACCAAAAGAAATCCAAGAGCAGAAGAGAGCCCAGTACTGAAAAGGAAAAGAAGAGTAATATGCTAGATGGCCATGGACTACGATCTCGCCCTCCATAATTTTAGATTTCCAAGTTAAAATATTTTAGAGTATACTTTTTCATTTGTTTTATTATAAGATTTTATTTCTAATAAGAAATAATACTTGCTTTACAGAAATTTATTAACCGAGTTTGTTTTAGCTCATCTCTTTAGAGAATGAAGGTAACTATTATTGCTTTTGGTTTTAATCACTTCAGAGGGTACATATTCAGATGTATGTCATTGATGTCATATATTTACTTTATCTTTCTTAAGTTTTTACAGCTGTTTGGCGATATAACGTTTACTGAGTTTTTATTGTATGTTAGATATTGACCTAAGGGCTTTATAAGTGTTATCTGATTAACTTTTCACAAAAATATTAGGAAGTAGATATTATTATCACCATTTTTCTGAAGAGGAAGGGAAAGTCCAGCGAGATTAAGTAATTTGCCCAAGGTTACTCTGCTAATAAGTGTTAAAGCTTTTATTCAGGTGTGGAAAATAGATTGATAGAAATAGGTCATTTCAAAAGGAAGCATACCCCAAGTCAAAATGGAACCATCTGATGTCTCCAGTCATTTTCATAGTAAATATTATCTTATTCTTTAATTTTTTTTTTCTATTTTCACTGGTTATAGTATTTAATCTATCTTTAACTTCGTGTTTGCTTTTACTTGTAAGTTTTATGCGTTTAGCAATGCTTTTATTTTTGATAAGCTGTATGGTACATATTTGAGGGATTCTATACTTTTTAATTTAATTTTTGTAGTTTTTGAAAAATTAAGGAATAATTTTAAAGTACATGAAAGCCAAATAAATTTTTGTGTGTACACACATGTATGTATATATACTCACATAGTTACCGCCTAGATTAAGATATAGAACATTTTTAACACCCTACAGTGCTTTTTCCCTATCAGTATCCTCAACACCACCTATGCCCTCATCCCTAGGTAACCACTTTCCTGACTTCTATTTCCATTTGCTAGTTTTGCTTTTTTTTTTTTTTTAAGTTCCTGTAAGTACAATAGCATGCTATATACTCTGGTGTTTGACGTCTTTCACTCAACCGATGTCTGTTAAATTTATCTGGGTACCTATTACCTGTGTATATCAGTACTTTGTTCTTTTTTGTTGCTGTGTAGTATTGTAGCATGTGAATGTTATGTAATTTATCCATTTCTACTATCATGGCTATGGTGTTTTTGGATTTTTACTACTGCAAATAAACCTGTTGTGAAGTTAGGCTGCTGAGGGCTGAGGGAGAAGGGGTGGCAGAGATACCATATGTCAGCTCCTAGTGCTGAGGTTTAAAGGTCCTGGCACCAGAGAAGGAAAGGTTGGACCTGGAGACCTGGAAGAAGGGATCAAGCCAGCTTCAGTTGCAGTTCACTTGCACAGTAGCCGCAGAACGTGTGCAGGCCAAGAGCCTGCTGGTCACAGTGTCACTCAAGACTTTGAAACCCCAAGACTTGCTAATGGACAACGAAGTGGGGACTCCACCTTGGGTGTCCTTGGCTATGCACATGCAAAGACTATTTGTGCTCCCTTAACCTTTATTTAGGAGGAGATGAACTGCATTCAGTTGAGACTGCAAGACTGAGAGGACTCGGGGTGGTTAAAAATTGATTCACTGCAAAGTTTTATTAAAGTCAAAATGTCCAAAAAATCAGTGGCGGTTCTGTAGTAGAGATGGAAGGAGATGAAATGATAGGAATAATTTGGGAATTGATTAAAGAAAAACTCATTTTTCCCTGTGTGGAATTAGATCTACATAGCTACAACTTAGGCCTAGAGAATCGTGATGCCACCAATGATCATGTCACCAAGGATGCTTCAGAGACTATAAAGAAACATAACATAGGTGTCAAGTGTGCTACTCTCACCCCTGATGAGAAGAGGTTGAGGAGTTCAAGTTGAAACAAATGTGGAAATCACCACATGGTACCTTTCAAAATACTGTTGGCAGCACTATCTTCAGGAAAGCTATTATCTGCGAAAATATCCCCCAGCTTATGAGTGGTTGGGTGAAACCCGTCATCATAGGTTGTCATGCTTATGGGAACCAATACAGAGCAACTGATTTTATTATTTCTGGGCCTGGAAAAGTAGAGATAATGTACACACCAAGTGAATGGAACTCACAGGTGACATACTTGGTACATAACTTTGAAGATGATGGTGATGTTGCCAGGGGGATTATAATCAAGGTCAGTCAGTTGAAGATTTTACGCATAGTTTTTTCCAAATGGCTGTGTGTAAGGGTTGGCCTTTGTATCTGAGCACCAGAAACACTACTCTGAAGAAATATGGAGGGTGTTTTAAAGACGTCTTTCAGGCAATAAATGACAAGCAGCACAAATCCCAATTTGAAGCCCAGAAGATCTGTGTGAGGATAGGCTCATTGATGACATGGTGGCCCAAGCTATGAAATCAGGGGGGATGCTTCATCTGGGACTATAAAAACTATGATGGTGATGGACTCTGTGGCCCAAGGGTATAGTTCTCTTGGCATGATGACCAGTGTGCTGGTTTGTCCAGATGTCAAGTCAGTAGAAGCAGAGGCAGCCCACAGGACTGTAACCCATCACTGCTGCATGCACCAGAAAGGATAGGAGACATCCATTAATCCCATTGCTTCCATTTTTGCCTGAACCAGAGAGTTAGCCCACAGAGAAAAGCTTGATAACAATAAAGAATGTGACTTCTTTGCAAAAAGTCTGTATTGAGTTCATTGAGGATGGCTTCATGATCAAGGATATGGCTATTTGCATGAAAGGTTTACCTAATGTACAACATTTTGACTACTTGAATACATTTGAATTCATGGAGAAAACTTGAAGATAAAACTAGCTCAGGCCAAACTTTAAATTCATACTGGACTTAGGATAAATGTTCTGGTAACTAGGTCCACAGTTTACATTTTTCTGGGTAACAATCAAGGGTATAGGCAAAATCAATTTCATAATTTGTTTAGAAGCCAGAGTTTATCTTTGCTACAGGTTTACAGCCTTTTTCTTATACATGCAGTTATTGCTGCCTTCATGAATGTAGCAAGGGGCTTGTTTTAAATTTTATTTTATTTGCTAGTAGCAGCCTAGGAGTTAGGTTAGTACTCATTTATATGCGTTGTCACTTTTTCTCAGGTTTTGATATAAATGACCAAAATCAAGAGTGCTCAAAAGGGTAAATGTTAGCTACAATATTGTTCCCTAAAATATGGAAAATAGAAATTCATTCCCTTGCTCTCTTCCCTGACCTTTGGGTGCTGGGATGTTTTAGTGTTACAGATGTCTCATTATGTGAGATAGAACTGTATGTTGAACTTGCACATGACTGGGACAAAGTATGAATGCAACTAAAATATGAAGACATTGTAGTCATTTTTGTGAAGAATATGTTGAATGTTTCCAATCTACCGAATGCTTTTGAGGCTACTGGAGAGTTTAAAATCCAGAATAAATATTACCTGGAGGTTTGTACTGTATTTTGACTCCTGGCCTATCCTGGTCTGAGCTTTATGCTACCTTAAGCAGCATATTCATCCAAGTGCAATAATGTATACTGCATCTTTTTGGATTTCTGGTCTTTTTTGTTTCTTTTATATAAATGTGATTTCTCGGAAATTTAACTGCTCCCTTAAAAAAAAAAAAGCTGTGACCATTCTTACACAGTAGTAGACATAAGCACTGATTTCTGTTAGGTACATACCTGGGAGTGGAATTACTGTGTTGTAGAATACATGTATGTTTAGCTTTGGTAGTTAACTACCAAAAGCTTTATATTTGTGTCAAATTACTTTGTACCTTGATAACCTATGATCTATCTGAATACTCTCATTTCTGTTAATAGTATTTATTTTTTAATTTGGGAAGGGTATCTTATGAGGGGAATAGAATTCAGGTTTTTATACCAATCCATAGGGTAGTGCAATGCAGAAAACTTTGTAGTTTTCATTTATTACTTTCTAAGTACCAAGTTTCTATATTGTTCATGGATTAATACCAGGCTTTAGAAGAGAAAATAGTGAAGTATAACATATGGTCCTGCCTAAGGAAACTTATGGTTTAGTCAGAGGCATAGGAGAATAAAGTATAGGCAGTATAGGGTAATACTACATGGGTCAGTGTTATATGATTTGTTTAATCAAATGCTCTGGGATGATGAAGAGTAGTTACTGGACTGGAATGCTTGGATTGGAAAAGGCTGCACGGAAGAGAGTAGCTGAGATAAGTATTGTTGGCTGGATAGAATTGGATTGGAAGGAATGATCATCATGAGCAATATTATGGAAAGGGGAGAGAAGCTTGTTGGCATCTAAATTAGCCTAGCTAGAATGAAAAATTTTTTTTGAGGGTGAAGGGAAGTTGGCTAGGAAAGTAGGTTGTGTTCCGGCTTTAGAAAACTTTAATAACCAGGTTAAGATGGTTTTCTTGAGGGCTCAATGTGTAGATTAAGTCCATTTTTTTAATTGATCTTATAGCTCTGATTTTTTTCCCTCTGAACTGTTAAAGCAACAGCATTGAATACTAAGTATTCTTATCTTTCTTAATCTGTTTTTCCCTTGAGATCCTAAACTGGACAAGGGGCAAGGCAAAGGAGTTTTATTAGACTTCAGGGACAATGTAACACCCTTAAGAAAGATTTTAAAATTAGAGGAATTTTACAAATAGTATTAATAGTTAATAGCTGATTTTTGACTGGGGAAATGTGTTTAATTCATTAGCTACTTTCAAAAAGAATTCCAGGTGATTTTCTTTAGGGGGTAGGTAGTGGTATGTGACAAATTGGACTATTTCTGATAGTCCCTTTTTTTGTTTGAGATCTTAGGGTAGTAGTTTTGGGAGACTCATATTTCAAGAACTTTTGTTCCTTCTTCCCCATCAGCACCTTCACGGAATAAGAAAAAGATACCTAATGAAACTTCTGCTGGAAGTGGGAAAGACATATCAGACTTACCACAAAATTGGTCATTACAAGATCATTATAGAATGTATTCACCCATGATATACCAAGCCCTCCATGACCACGTGCAGACTCAAATGTCACTGATGAAAAACTTTGCTTCAAAGAAGAACACCAGTGGAATTTCCCTTGTACCTGGCCATTCTGGCTCTGGGTCTGGTTCTGGTTAGTATGGAAAATGTTTTTAAAATCATGAATATAAGGTCTAATTAAATTGGTTGGTTATTATATAAGCAGTATGAGATGTGAATGATTTTATCTCCCTCTTACCTTGTAGAATCTCAGGCAACTTCAGATTCTAATTATGGCTCATATACCTCCCGCTCAGTCTGGTCACCTCAGCAACCATCCTGCCCTCAAGTGGTTCATTCTGTGAGTACATTTTGTATACTACACAAGTAGTTATTTGCTTGTAAAAATTGTCATCATAGGACAGAATGTTGAATTTATTGATTGTATTTTAATGCACTAGGATGAAAAGAACAATTTTTTCAAGTGTTTTTAATTAGAAAAATAAACAACAGTGAAGGGAAAAGGTGGGAACAGATCAGTAGAAAAAAGAAAACAATCATAGCCACCATCTAAGCACAACTACTATTAACAAAGTTGAGAGTGTGCTTTCTAATTATTGAATTCTCTGTGTGGGTTTGCTTTCTATTTGTTAAGTTTGCTTTCTTTTAAAAATATAACTAAATTTTATATAATTGTATGATTTGTTTCTTATCACCTAAAATTTTATAAAAATGTTTCTCTATCAATAAGTATCTTTTAAGAATTTTTAATAAGTAGTTAATACTGTATTTTTTTAATATACCATAGTCTGTGTAATTACTCCTATGTATGATTAGACATTTTGGGGAAAAAAATAGCTTTTCACTACTGTAACATTTCTGTAACTACATTTATACAAAAGCTTTTTCTATGTTTGAGCTTATTTTCTGACAGTGCAATTTCCCAAAGTGTAAATGTGTGTTTTAGTCCCAATATGGACTGATTTTGGATGCCTTTGAACCATGTATGGTATTTGTCAACAGTCTGTTTTAGTCAGGGCCTTAAAATTTTCCCATATTGCAGAGTAAACTAATTAAACTTTAGGAACTAAGAATCTTAATCTTACTGAAGAGAAATCCAGTTTACTCACTTTTAAGCTGAAAATATTAGGAAGTCATTTTCTAATAACAAAGTTATTTTCTAATATTTCTTATAGTTCTAGTTTAAGTTTGTTATAATTAATACCAACAAGTGAGTGCTTCTACTTCTGAAGGCTTAACTTGGTTTTTTAATTTTTTTTTCCTTTTCTTTCTTTAGGAAGTTCAAACTGATAGTGACAACCAGTTTTCATCACAAACTAAAACGATTCCTGTGAACTCTGCTGATTATCTAAGGAATTTATTTAATACCATTCCTGGAGTTCCTTGTAGCCTTCCCCAAACTGACACATCCGCTATTCCAACTTTTCAGCCCCTGGGCCTTGGTAACAGTATTCTACCACAGCAAGGAGTTCCTAAGGAAGCAGACCTGCTAAAATGTTTTCAAACCTATATGTCTCTGTTTCAATCTCATGGGAAAGAAACTCATTCAAAAGGTCAGATGCACCAAAGCCCCATTTCATCACTGCCACCTGTTTGGGCCACTAATGAAGAAAAATGTGCCAAAGGACAAATTAGAGAGGCCGCAAGTGAAGGGAAAGATTTAAACATAGGTGTGCGAGATGCAAACATAATCAAGGATGTACAGAAGGCAAAAAATGTGAACCAAACTGCTGAAAAAGTTAGAACTCTAAAGTATTTGTTGAGAGAACTCAAGGCCCTGGTAGCAGAACAAGGTAGGTGAATACGTTCTTGTAATTTTCTGTAGGGTGGTAAGTTAAACTAAGTAGCTATGTCATGTTATTTTAGCCATCATTTAACTTTAGAATAACTGACATGGAGTTTGTGGTATTTTTCATAGAACTCTGCCTTAAGTTAATAAGGAAATGAGTTCTGTTATATTCTTGTTTTTTAGGTCTTGATCCCTTCCTATTTCCTATGGATTTGAAATGTGTAAGGGAATATAAAATATTTGGTCTTTTGCTTATAATTGTCTGTTCATTCTGCTTCATGATAGACCTTAAAATGATTTAACCAGGTTTGGCACCTATAGCACAGTGATTATGGTGCTAGCCACATGCACTAAGGCTGGCCAGTTCGAACCCGGCCTGGGCCAGCTAGACAACAGTGACAACTCCAACAACAACAACAACAAAAAATAGCCGGGCGTTGTGGTGGACGCCTGTAGTCCCAGCTACTTGGGAGGCTGAGGCAAGAGAATCGCTTAAGCCCAAGAGTTTGAGGTTGCTGTGAGGTGTGACACCATGGCACTCTACTCAGGATGACATAGTGAGACTCTGTCTCAAAAAAAAAAAAAAAGATTCAACCAAAGAGAATTTGTACAGATAAAATGTTAATCATTAGGGGACTTCTAAAGATGACTAACTCCCTAGAATGTACTGATTATTTTTCCTGTTTGAATAAGATGCAGACTTCCTTTCCATCATTTCTTTTAATAACCAACTGTTAACACATGTATTGTTTAACAATTCATGTTAAACAATTTAATTTAACACTTTGAGAAGTTACCCAAAACTTTTTTTGCCTTTTTCAGTTTATTTTTAGGATTTTTTTCCTTACATCCAGAAACAAGTTATATTCCTTTGATTTTATATTGAGCCAGGTTATATTCCTTTGATTTTATTCTGTATACATATTCTAAAGTAATGGGTTTTATTTGGACTAAGGTATGCATTTGTGTATAACTTGGAAAACACAATAATTGATTATGGAAGCACTGGATGAATAACTAACTTTACAGACTGACCAAGAAAGAAAAAAATCTTAAAATGCACAATGAATGTTTAGCAAGAAAGGTTTAGTATATTAAAATTGCTGTGTTTTTAGGTCTAACTTACTACCATTCTCATAATAAAATACTTAATATTGTTAGCTATCATTTACTGAACACTTACCAGGTGCCCAGCACTGTGCTAAGTGTTTTATATGCATTATCTCATTTAATCCTCACAGCAACCCTATGTGGTACTATTACAGCTCCCATTTTACAGATGAGGAAACTGAGGCTTGGAGAACAGTATCTCATTTAATCTTCTCAACAACCTTGTGAGGTACTATTTTTATCTCCATTTAACCATGAAGAAACCCAGGCTTCCAGAGTTAAGTTATTTAGATGTTGGTAAAAGGATATAAAATTTCAGTTAGATAGGAGGCAGAAGGCAAAGAGATCTATTTTACAGCATGGTGACTGTAGTTAATAACAATGTATTGTGTTCTTGAAAATTGATGAGAGTAGATTTTAAGTGTTTTTTTAACCACAAAAAAAGAATGTATAAAGTAAATATAAGTTAATTAGCTCAGTTTGACCATTCCACAGTGTATAAATATTTCAAAGCAACCTTCTGTGTATGGTAAATTATATAAATTTTGTCAGTTTAAATAAATAAATTTTTTCTTTTGAGATAGAGTCTCATTTTTTTTTTTTTTTTTTTTTAGAGACAGAGTCTCATTATGTTGCCTTTGGCAGAGTGCTGTGACATTCATAGCTCACAGTAACCTCAAATTCTTGGACTCGGCTTGGCACCTGTGGCTCAATCGGCTAAGGCGCCAGCCACGTACACCTAAGGTGGCGGGTTCGAATCCCCAGCCCGGGCCCGCCAAACAATAATGATGGCTGCAACCAAAAAGTGGCCGGGCGTTGTGGCGGGCGCCTGTGGTCCCAGCTACTTGGGAGGCAGAGGCAGGAGACTCGCTTGAGCCCAGGAGTTAGAGGTTGCTATGAGCTGTGATGCCATGGCACTCTACCCAGGGGGATAGCTTGAGGCTCCGTC
>CAUYQV010155904.1:0-11361 GCA_963574575.1 Galagoides demidoff | reverse complement strand
ACTTCGTCTCTCCTTTCTTACCAAGCCCCTGGTAGATAACCGTGTGTCTTCCTCCTAAATTCTACCCTTATGCCTTCTATCGTTGTTCCACTTCAAACTCATCATCCTGGCTTGGATTACTGTGCCAGCCTCCTAGATCCTTAGTTTGCTTGTACTCTTGTCTAAATCATGTTCTTTTCTTAAGCTGAAATGATCCTTTTTTTTTTTTTTTTTTTTTTAGCAGTCTTACTTTGTCACCCTTGGTAGAATGCTGTGGGCATCATAGCTTACAGCAATCTCCAACTCTTGGGCTTAAGTGATTCTCTTACCTCAGCCTCCAGAGTAGCTGGGACTACAGGTGCCCGCCACAACACTCGGCTATTTTTCTTTAAATTTTTATTGTCTGGTGATGTCACGTGGCTATGAACAAGTGAAGTAAGCTGCTGAGCAATAGGGTAACCAAGGCTCCCGTGGTGCAATGGGTTAGCGCGTGGTACTAATATAATAACATAGTGATGCCAAGGTTGTGAGTTTGAGTCTTCCCTGGAGCACATTTTTTTTTTTTTGAGACAGAGTTTCAAGCTGTCGCCCTTGGTAGAGTGGCATGGCGTCACAGCTCACAGCAACCTCAAACTCTTGGGCTTAAGCGATTCTCTTGCCTCAGCCTCCCAAGTAGCTGGGACTACAGGCATGAGCCACTCCGTCTGGCCCTGTAAAATCTCTTCTTTATTTTAATTTTTTGAAATTGTGTTGACAGGATGGTTGAGCATATGCAAATCAATGCGATACATCATAACAACAGAGGGAAGGGCAAAAAAATAAGATAATTTCAATTGATGCTGAAAAAACATTTGATAAAATACAAGATCCCTTCTTGATAAAAACTCCCTAAAACTGGGTATAGAAGGAACTTCCCTTAACATGATAAAAGCCACATATTACAGATCCGCAGTTAGTATCATACTGAATAACAAAAGCTGAAGGCTTTCCTTGTAAGATCTGAAATAAGATACGGATACCCACTTCCACCACAGTTATTCAATGTATTATTGGCAGTTCCAGCTAGAGCTATAAGATGAGAGAGAGAAATAAAGTGTATCCAAATTAGAAAGGAAGAAGCCAAATTATATTGGTTTGCAGATTATATGATCTTATATCTAGAGCATCCTGGATTTCACCACCTGCACACTGCCTACTATGCATTCGAAGGCTGCTGGGGCTACCATTACAATGATATTCCATACTTAGGTTTTTTTTTTCTTTTTTGACATTCCAAACTTTGATGACCAACACCTACCTCAGCCCTGAAGAGAGGAGTCACAATGGTATTACACCTACCTTGTAGATACTAAGCAGAAGCTATGGCTAAAGGCTAAGGGATTCTGCCGTTTGCAATGTTTAACAAAACAATGGCCAGATTTTATGGGCCCATCCCAAAGATGTTAACTGAGCTTATAATTAGCTAATTTGGACTTGTTCTGTTTTTTAATCTTCTGGCCCTGGCAAAAGCTCCTAATGTTACTGGAGGAAGAGGGTCTGGCCACCTGTCACTGTCAGCCAATATGCAGAGACAGGGATAGGTCCACCAAACTTTGTCAGAAGGCCAGGATTCTGGAGAACAGTGAGAGCATTTCTAACTTTATAGCTTTTTTTTTTTTTTTGAGACAAGAGTTTTAAGCTGTTGCTCCAGGCAGAGTGTCGTGGCGTTGTAGTTCACAGCAACCTCCAACCTAGGCTCAAGGATCCTTTTGCCTCAGTTTTTCTATTATTAGTAGAGATGGGAGTCTTCCTTTTGCTCAGCCTGGTCTCCAATTCCTGAGCTCAAGCAATCCACCAGCCTTGGCCTCCCAGAGTGCTAGGATTACAGTTGTGAGCCACCGCGCCTGGCCTCTAACTTTACAGTTTTATACATTTGAGTTCAAAATGAAGACCCTGCTAACCCGTATCTTAAACAACAACCCTAACCCATGATCCATAGCAAACAATAATCAGTATAACCCATGATTCAAAATAACACTCCCATTCAAAAGTTAATCTCCTGAATCAATCCACCTAAACTATTCAAAATAGGCATCTTTAGGACGGAAGCTAAATTTACAGAACAGTAAGAATGGGAGCCGGGGGTGAAGGTCAGGCAGGACCTAGACTGACCAGACCAGCTATGGCATGTCTCCTCTAGCCTGACAGACTCCAACCTATTTTCATTATATGTGCTTTCATTCCCTACTCCTATTACTACATTTCATATCTATGAAGTAGATTTTAGGTGGAAATAATTACTATGATTTACGGCATTTGTCATGGGAACTCTTAAATCTTAGTTTCAAGGGTTTCTATAGAACTGATCGGAAATTCTAGGCAATTCAAGTGAATATTCCTGAAAATAGCTTGGATGTGGGGCCACTTGTGAGGCCGTGTTGTAGCTACACCATTTACTGGGAAATTTTTATTCTAGTTCCAATGTCTCTTGAGGTCTCTATATGGACACAGCAGATCGTATTTAATACTGCACAGATTTTTCCAGGGTAGCCAACAGGTGATCTTTGTTGAGCCTTAAGACTTTTGCAGTTTCTTTCCCATCAGTCTTAATAGTCAGAGACAAATCTCTAATTACACTTTTTTTAAATTAAATCATAGCCATGTACATTAATGCAATCATGGGGTACACAATGTGCTGGTTTTACATAAAATTTGAAATGCTTTCATCAAACTGGTCAACATAGCCTTCACAGCATTTTCTTAGTTATTGTGTTAAAACATTTATATTCTCCACCTAGTAAATTTCACATGTACCCTTGTAGGATGCACTGTAGGTGTGGTCCCACCAATTATTCTCCCTCCACTCATCCTCCCCTCATCCCCTCACACTTCTTTTTTTTTGTAGAGACAGAGTCTCACTCCATCACCCTTGGTAGAGTGCCGTGGCATCACACAGCTCACAGCAACCTCCAACTCCTGGGCTTAGGCGATTCTCTTGCCTCAGCCTTCCAAGCAGCTGGGACTACAAGCACCCACCACAGTGCCTGGCTATTTTTTTTGTTGCAGTTTGGCCAGGGCCGGGTTTGAACCCGCCACCCTTGGTATATGGGGCTGGCGCCCTACCCACTGAGCCACAGGCGCCACCCTGATCACACTTTTTTTGGCATATAATCTGGAGATTGGGACAAGGATTCTCAACAGCCTTTACAATGTTACTTCTAGGACAGTCATCCCAACATATGTCAGAGACATGTACTTTGGGGTAAATATTCTTTGTTTTTTTTTTCAGTGCCCACTTTGAAATGAAAAGATTTTATGTATTAAAATCTAATCTGTTATCTCAGGGCTAACAAGCAGGAAGAAAAAACTAATCGGAGTAAATCAGACTACTGTGTATAATTCAATATTCTTTGACCAGTCTCTCAGTTCTGTTAACAGATCAGTTTAGTTAAACAGCTATGTCTCATTCTATGAGCTGGCATTGTGGACAAGGCTGGAATGTAATACAGGTGGGCCACAATTTTTTTTTGTTGTGGTTGTTGCAGTTTTCATTGTTGTTTTAGCTGTCCTGGGCCAGGTTCGAACCTGCCAGCCTTGGTGTATATGGCTGGCAGCGTAACCACTGTGCTATGGGCGCTGAGCCAGTTTCTTATTTTTTGGATCATATTTTTCTCTCTCTACTTTCCCATTTTACTAAAAACAAATTACAGCAGAATCAAATTAATTGCCAAAATAAACTGTACTTTCAGTATACTAGGTCTGATTATTTGCGTAAGGTGCAGTAAGAATAATTATTAGCCATCTAGGCTTTTCTTTCTTTTAAAATCAGCTTTGCTGGAACCTTTTATAAAGAATCTTGGGTTAGGGCAGCACCTGTGGCTCAGTGAGTAGGGCGCCAGCCCCGTATACCAAGGGTGGTGGGTTCGAACCAGGCCCTGGCCAAACTGCAACAAAAAAGTAGCCAGGTGTTGATGGCAGGCGTCTGTAGTCCTAGCTACTTGGGAGGCTGAGCCAAAAGAATCGCCTAAGCCCAAAAGCTGGAGGTTGCTGTGAGCTGTGACACTATGGCACTCGGGCAACATAGTGAGACTCTGCCTGTCAACCTTTCCATTACTTTCTTTGAAGGATAAACTTTGGATTTAGCCAGTTACAAAAAATCTCAGGTTAGACTTGAAAGCCTTTCACAAGCCTAGGTTCCATCTGTGCCAGTAGATACTTATATGCATTGGGTTAATTCCTCTTCTCTTGAGGTTCCAAAGTAAATTGGGATGTCAGAAAGTGACATTCTTTACTTATTGCAGATCAGGAAATATTATTAATCAGGCATCTGGCCAGTTTTTCTACTGGGCTTTTTATTGGCCTTATAAAGTCAACCTTAATTTCTTAACACAGTCTGGACACCCCTGAAACTGTCATTCCAGTCAAAGCTTTGGTAAAACAACCAGTATCTTTCATTGTGTCCTATAGAAGAAAACAGTTTCTTTTTTTTGGTGTTTGTTTTGAGGCAGAGTCTCACTTTGTTGCCCTCAGTAGAGTGCTGTGGCGTCACAGCTCACAGCAACTTCAAACTCTTGGGCTTAAACAATTCTCTTGCTTCAGCCTCCAAAGTAGCTAGGACTACAGGTGCCCACCACAATACCTGGATATTTTTGTTGTTGTTGTCATTGTTGTTTAGTAGACCTGGACTGGGTTCAAATCCACCAGCCCTGGTGCATGTGGCTGGTGCCCTAACCACTGGGCTATAGGTGCTGAGTCAGAAAACAGATTCTTAATGAACTTTTGCAGATAATTGTATTCTCAGAAATTAAGAATACTTACAAATCAAATAGTTTTCAAATTCCAGAGAAATCAAGGAAGAGAAAAACAAATGTTCCAAATTTTGTTTGTAAGTACATACATTGCTGAAAGCTATAAATAGCTCAAAAGATGGAAAAAGGTTTTCTTGATTTCTGGAAAACAGAATGCAGAAAGAATCAGCAATATTTTAAACAAAAAGGTATAAAAAATTATTTCAGTCTTGTGTAATTAATTCCTGTTCTGTTTTAGCTTTCTAATAAAAGTCCTAGAAGTTTGCTTTTAGTCCAGTGGTATATGATCTTCAAAATTATCAGAAATTTGTATTTAAGAGAGCCTGTCAACCTTTCCATTACTTTCTTTGAAGGATAAACTTTGGATTTAGCCAGTTACAAAAAATACTTTCTGAGATGAATTAAAAATTATTACTGATAGCATACACTAAGGCAGACTAATATTTTATAATATTAGAACATATTGTATACATATAAACATAAGCCACAGAAAATTAATCCCCATTTCGTATTTGGTAATATTTTCTATATAGTTTTAACACACCAGATAAGCCTAATATGTCTTTCTCAGACTATCAGTGGTCTTAGTATTTCAAAAAGACCAAATTTAGAGTTTTGATTTTAGAAGGTATCAAAAGCTTAAAACATTTGTTGAAATAGCATCACAAGCCAAAATATTCTTAAAGGCAATACATAGCCAACTGGATCACATGCAAATTCCTTCACAAATTTCCTTTTATGAATCCTATTTAACCTGCATAGACAATTTACAAACATCCTAAACCTTCTGTTTTGCCCTGCCTTTCACTTTCCTTTTTTTTTGAGACAGTCTTACTTTGTTGCCCTTGGTAGAGTGCTGTGATGTCACAGTTCACAGCAACCTCCAGCTCTTGGGTTTAGGCGATTCTCTTGCCTCAGCCTCCCAAGTAGCTGGGACTACAGGCACCTGACATAACACCTGGCTATTTTTGGTTGCAGTTGTCCTTGTTGTTTAGCATGCCTGGGCCTGGCTCAAACCTACCAGCTTTGGTGTATGTAGTCAGTGCCCTACTCACTGAGCTACGGGCACTGAGCCAACACGTGAACTTTAATAACGGGTTTATTTTTATTATTATTATTTTTTGAGACAGAGTCTCAAGCTGTCACCCTTGTTAGACTGCTGTGGCATCACAGCTCCCAACCACCTCTAACTTGGGCTCAAGTGAACCTCTTGCCTTGATTTTTCTTTTTCTCTCTTTTTTTTTTTTTTTTTGGCCAGGGCTGGGTTTTAACCCACCATCTCTGGCATATGGGGCTGGTGCCCTACTCCTTGAGCCATAGGCACCACCCCCAGTTTTTCTATTATTAGTAGAGACGGGGTCTTGTTTTTGCTTAGTTTGGTCTTGAAATCGTGAGCTCAAGAAATCCACCCTCCTTGGCCTCCCAGAGTAATAACAGGTTTAAAACTCATGTTTTTTTTTTTTTTTTGCAGTTTTTGGTCAGGGCTGGGTTTGAACCCGCCACCTACAGCATATGGGGCCAATGCTCGACTCCTTTGAGCCACAGGTGCCACCCAACAGGTTTAAAACTAATTTTATTTATCAAAGAATACCAAAGTCACGTGAACAAAAAGGCATTTGAGTTCTTTTCTGTTTTTCTGATAAAATACTTGATATAAGCACTTACATTTTCTTTCTTTATTAAAGCCAGTTAATTAGAGCTCCTTTGCATTATTTTGATAGTGAAATATCACAGGCACATGACATATACAGGCACACAAACATATAGAAATACAGAGAGAAGCAGAATTTATATTTGCCAGCTTTTTTTTTAGACAGAACCTCAAGCTGTCCCCCTGGGTAGAGTGCTATGGCATCATAGCTCACAGCAACCTCCAACTCCTAGGCTCAAACGAGTCTCCTGCCACCGCCTCCCAAGTAGCTGGGACCACAGGTGCCCGCCACAATGCCTGGCTATTTTTTGGTTGCAGCCATCATTGTTGTTTGGCTGGCCCAGGCTGGATTCGAACCTGCCACCTTAGGTGTATGTGGCTGGTGCCTTAGCCACTTGAGCCACAGGCGTCAAGCTGCCAGCTTTTTTTTTTTTTATTAAATCATAGCTATGTACATTAATGCAATCATAGGGTACAATGTTATTTGCCAGCTTTTAATCATATATTTTTCTTCAGACTATTAATCTTTTAATTATCTAATTGACTTATCTTAGCAGTTTATCTAGGTTTTGGTTATTTTTCAGTTAACCATTTTTATACCCTGTAAATTAGATGTATAAATATAGTTTTAATTACTGTTTTTAAACTCATAAATTCTACCTAGAAAAACAAACCTAAGTATTTTAACCAGGTGTGTTATTTTAAACAATGTAACATCATTATAATAATTCGACGATCCATTCAAAGGCCACTTTTAGGTAGAATCAAGATGATAGATACATCGACCTGGCCATGTTAGAGTAAAATTTCATTGCTTTTTAGTTGTAGGTGGGTACCCATACTGAGACCAATCAGACAGAATATGCCCCAATGGCCTGTCATTTGAGGTTGAGGCCTGAGTGCCCATAATACACCCCAGATACAGAAACACCAGATTTCTTGAGAACAAAACCAAAACTGAGGAGAACTAAAGTTCTTAGCACCCAACCAGAATAAAGCAAGGGGACCTTAGTGAGGGATGACGACAGCAAGTACGTGAGTGCAGAGCCCCAAGACTCCCAGGAGAAATCTCTTGGCAGTGCTGCTAGGCGCGATGGAGCACAGCACCCCTGAGCCATCTGTCCAGGTGACTGCTAGGCTTCCCCCGCAGCACTTATACAGCACTTACCGGAGTGGTCTAGGGGTCCCTTCGTGGTTGCCACAAATGGTACTGGACAAAGAGGGTCTGGCCACCTGTCACTGTCAGCCAATACACAGAGATGGGGATAGGTCCACCAAACTTTGTCAGAAGCCCGGGATTCTGGAGAACAGTGAGAGTAGCCTCTCCAAAACTGTTCTGTTCTTCCATTTCTAACTTTACAGTTTTGTACATTTGGGTTCAAGGTGGAGACCATGTTAACCCTTATCTTAAATAATAATCAGCTGAACCCATGAGCCATAGTAAACAATAATCAGTATAGCCCATGATCCAAAATAATATTCCAATTCAAAATTAATCTCCTTAAGTTTGTTGTTTGCTATTTTGTGGGCAACCAGTCCCTCTGGGTGGGTCTGATTTCTCTAGAGGGGCCCCAGGCCGTCCTGGGTTTGGGGCCTGGGTTTAAGGTATGTTGGGGCCAGAGTCACAGGTAACAGCTGTGAGGTGAGATCCCTGGTGGTTTTGGCTCCACAGCCCATGTGCTAGGTGCATAGGATCACTCATTAAACAGCTGACAGCAACAAAACAACAACAAAAAGAACCCTCAAAAGTTAATCTCCTAAATCAGACCACCTAAACCACTCAAGACAGGCATCTTGAGGGTGGGAGCCAAATATACAAGACAGTTAGAATGGGAGATGGGGTGAAGGTCAGGCAGGACCTAAACTGGCCAGACCAGCTGAGTCATGTCTGCCCTAGCCTGACAAACTCCATCTTATTCTCACTATATGTGCTTTCACTAACAAGTTTCTCCACAGGAATACGTATCAGGGAACAATAGCAATTTTAATTGGGAAAATGGGAGGTTGTTCTGTAGTGGAAAGTGTTTGCTACCACTACCCTCTTTAGAGTTGAATGTTTCTTTTAAATAGTCTTCATTGTCCATTTGTTCTTACAGCAAATGGAAGAATGCAGTATGTTTAATTTCTTATTACTAATCTAGTTTTAAAATATCTAAGTGTTGGGCAGCGCCTGTGGCTCAAAGGAGTAGGGTGCTGGCCCCATATGCCGGAGGTGGTGGGTTCAAACCCAACCCTGGCCAAAAAAAAAAAAAAAAAAAAAAAAAAAATATAAGTGTCTAATCTACTACAGTTATCGCTACCTTCATGTTCTAGCGGAAGAACTAAGTAAAATCAAATAGCTCTCAAATAAACAAACAAACAAAAATGGCCTTTACCCCAAAGTTAGGCAATAACAAATGCTGGCAAGGATGTGGAGAAAGAGGAACCCTTGTACACTGTCCGTGTGAGGGTAAATTAGTGCAAGTGCTATGGAGAACAGTATGGAGGGTCCTCATAAAATGAAAAATAGAACTACCATATGACCCCAGAGATCCCACTGCTGGGAACATACCCAAAGGAGGGGAAATCAGTACATTGAAAAGATATTGGCCCCTTCCAAGTTTATTGCAGCACTATTTCACAACAGCCAAGATTTGGAAACAACCTGAATGTCCATCAGTGGATGAATGGATAAAGAAACTGTGGTACATAGACACGATGGAGTGTTATATGGCCACAAAAAGAATGAAATCCTGCCATTTATAGCACTATGGATAAACCTGGAGAATGCTGTACTAAGTGAAATAAGCCAAGCACAGAAAGACAAATCGTACATGTTCCCACTCATATGTTCGAGCTAAATATTAAAAACAATTGATCTCCCGGAGACAGAGTAGAATGATGGTTACTAGAGGTCAGGAAGGGTAGATGAGAAGGAGAGATAAAGTGGGGATAATCAATGGGTCAATGGTATAGTTAGAACAAACAATATTTGATCGTACAAAAAATGACTACAATCAACAGCAAGTTAGGGTACACTTTAACTAAAAGAGTGGAACTGGAATGTTTCTAACACAAAGAAATGATAAATGAGTGAGGTGGATATCCCAATTACCTTGATTTGATCAATTCATGGTGTATGCCTGTATCAAGATGTCACATATACCCTGTGAAGATATACCCAGAACAATAAAAAAACTAAAAAAGAAAAAGAATAAAAAATTGTTTTGGCTATTTAGGGGTAGTGATGGTGTTGACTCTATTTTTTTTTAAATAACAGGTTTGTTGAGATATAATTCACACACCATACAATAAACCCATTTAAAGTGTACAACTCAGGGTTTTTAGTATATTTGCAGACACATGCCACCATCACTGCAATCAATTTTAGGCTCCCCATGCCTAATTACTTCCTAAAAAGAAACTCTACCTAATAACATTTACTACCTGTTCTCTCCTTTCCCTGACTCCTGGCAACCACTAATCTACCTTTTGACTCTATGGGATCTGCTAGAGTCATATAGAATGTGATCTTTTGTGCCTTCCTTTTTAACAAATGCTTTCAAGACTCATCTGTGTGGCTCGGCGCCTGTGGCTCAAGTGGCTGAGTTGCCAGCCACATACACCTGAGCTGGTGGGTTCGAATCCAGTCCGGGCCCGCCAAACAACAATGATGGCTGCAACCAAAAAATGGCCGGATGTTGTGGCGGGCGCCTGTGGGCCCAGCTACTTGGGAGGCGGAGGCAGGAGACTCACTTGAGCCCAGGAGTTGGAGGTTGCTGTGAGCTGTGATGCCATGGCACTCTACCCAGGGGGACAGCTTGAGGCTCCGTCTCAAAAAAAAAAAAGACTCATCTGTGATGTAGCATGTACCAGTACTTTATTCATATTTATTTATTATAGTTTTTTTTTATTAAGTCATATACACATAGATCATGAATACATTTATGTATATGTGGGGTATAATGTGTTGATTTTTTTTTTTTTTGCAGTTTTTGGCCAGGGCTGGGTTTGAACCTACCACCTCTGGTATATGGGGCTGGCGCCCTACTCCTTTGAGCCACAGGTGCCGCCCAATGTGTTGATTTTTTTATATAATCTGACGTGCTTACATCAAACCAATCAACATAGCTTTCACCTCATTTACTTGATTATTGTGTTAAGACATTTATGTTCTACACTTGACATATTTGACTTGTACCCTTGCAATATGCTTCATAGGTGTGGTCCCGCCATTTATTCTCCCTCTATCAAACCTCCCCCCTCCCCACCCTTCCCACTCCATTTCTCTCCTTCATCCTGGGCTGTAGTTGTGTTCTATCTTTCATAAGAAAGTGTGAGTAAATATAAGTTGGTTTCATAGAAGTACTGAGTACATTGGATAACTTTTCCTCCATTCTTGAGATACTTTACTCAGGAGAATATCTTCCAGGTACCTCCATGTAAACATAAAAGAGGTAAAGTCTCTATCTTTTTTAAAGGTTGCATAATATTCCGTGGTATACATATACCACAATTTATTAATCCATTCATGGGTTGGTGGGCACTTGGGTTTCTTCCATGACTTGGCTCTTACGAATTGAGCTGCAATGAATAATGTGGTACAAATATCCTTTTTGCAAAGCTATTCTTGGCTTTTTGGATATACTCCTAGTAGAGGAATTACAGGATCCAATGGTAGGTCAAATTTCAGATCCCTGAGTGTTCTCCAAACTTCTTTCCAAAAGGAACGTATCAGTTTGTATTCCCACCAGCAGTGGAGAAGTGTTCCCTTTTCTCCACATCCACGCCAACATCTCTTTATTCATTTGTATGATTAAGTAATATTTTTTTTTGAGACGGAGCCTCAAGCTATCCCCCTGGGTAGAGTGCCATGGCATCACAGCTCATAGCAACCTCCAACTCCTGGGCTCAAGCGAGTCTCCTGCCTCTGCCTCCCAAGCAGCTGGGACCACAGGCGCCCGC
>CAUYQV010155902.1:0-11707 GCA_963574575.1 Galagoides demidoff | reverse complement strand
ATTTTGGAAAAGGTTGAGTAATATTGGTACTTTCTCTTTAAAGGTTTGGTAGAATTCTGACATGAAGCCAACTGGTCCCGGGCTTTTCTTTTTAGGGAGATTTTGTTTAGTTGATGCTATTTCAGAACTTGATATAGGCCTATTCAACATTTCCACTTCCTTCTGACTAAGTCTTGGAAGGTGGCATGCACCTTCCATGGGATACTCTACAGCCTTAAAGAGAAGGAAATTCTGTCATTCATAATAACGTGGGAGGAACTGGAGAACATTATGTTAAATGAAATAGGCTGAGTGTAGAAAGACAAATACTTTATGATCTTATGTATATGAGATCTATGTAAATGTATATGGGATCTAAAAAGTTGACCTAATTGAAAGAGAAGTTGGAAAGGTGATTACCAAAAGCTTGAGGGAAAGGGTAGAATTGTGGAAAGGGAAGATGTTGACCAAGGGGCACAAAGTCTCATTTAGACTGGAAGAATAAGTTTAGTAATATTTTGTTCCACATGGTGACCACAGTTAATAATAACGTATTGAATATTTCAAAATTGTCAAGGACAGCGATTTTTAACATTATATCTACAAAAATGGTACATTGCTGAGATGATGAATATGTTAGATTGATTGAATCTTTTCACAATGTATACATAGATCAAAAACATCACATTATATCCTGTAAATATGCCCAAGAATTATTTATCAGTTAAAAACAAGTACATATCCCAGAAGTGCATTAATGTACATAGTTACCATTCAATTAAAAAAAAAAAGAGAAACTTAAAAAAAAAAAAGTACATACATTTGAAAACAATATATGGATGGCATCTGAAAAATATAATTTAGAGCTTTTACTTAAATGATAATTCTTCATATATTAAAAATTTAAATGCCCAAAGATATTCTTGTGCATTCTTAATAATTCTGTTCAAAATTACTCATGACTTTGTAACTACCTCCTTTTAGTATACTGTTTATGGCACTCTTTTTTTTTTTTTTTTTTTTTTTTTTTTGAGACAGAGTCTCAAGCTGTCCCCCTGGGTAGAGTGCTGTTGCATCACAGCTCACAGCAACCTCCAATTCCTGGGTTCAAGCGAGTCTCCTGCCTCTGCCTCCCAAGTAGCTGGGACTACAGGCACCCGCCACAACACCTGGCTATTTTTTTTTTGGTTGCAGCCATCATTGTTGTTTGGTGGGCCGGGTCTGGATTCGAACCCACCACCTTCGTTACTTAGCCCCTTGAGCCACAGGCACCAAGCCATGGCACTCTTTTTAACATATACTTTTTGTTTTCTTCTATCCATGCCCTGTTTTTTTTTCCCTAAAAATGGTTTTGTGGCATGGACATATTATCCAGAGAAATTCAAGCCCTTCTTTGATATTTTATGCCTCTATAAATCTTCTAAACAATCACTATCCAGTCAGAAAGGTTCTCCAATCTCTTTCTTTTTGCCTTTAATTTTTATATCAGGTCTTGTATGTATTACACGTTGTTTACTTTGTTTTGTGGAAAAGGAGACTATCCCTGTTTTGCTATGCAATGAAAGTTACCTTTCCAGAGTGCTTAAACATAGTAACTTTTGATAAATGTATGTTAAATATATGTACATATTCTGCAGTGCTTCATGGACTAATTAGAGAAAAGCAACAAAAATGGAACTCTCAACATTTTGAAATTGATTTGGCTCATATTCTAGCTGCAGTATTTACGAGTGGCTACCTACAAACAATTCCCTCCAAATCTAACTTAATGAAACAAAATCCTACAAATTCTCCAAGGCATTTGTTATTGATGTGTTATTCAGTGAATGCTTCCTGCTTCCCTTTAGTGTTCAGTTGACACAAGAAAAGAATGAATTTAGATATGTCCATTCAAATCTTTTTTTCTTCCTCATTATCATCAAATGACTTCCCGGATCTTGAATGCTAAGCTTAAAATTTGAAAAATTTTGTTATATTAAGGAATACTTCATCCGCACAGCCTTTACTGTTAGTAATTGATTGTTTCAGGCATTGAAATGTAAAAATTACTCTTGAAAGTTACAGAAAAATAGCCCCATAGCTTCTAAAAAATGATTTAAGTTGAAATAATTCTGAGTTTCATTTTAGAGAAAATTTTAAAAGATCGGAGTTTTCCCATAGGAGTTATAGTACGTCCAAGTTTGGGTTTAAATTATAAGTATCTCAGAAATTGCCTTACACATGGTGTTTCAAATTATTCCCAGTTGTATGTCTTACTGAAACTAGAATGCATGCTTCTACCTGTTTCTAGCGATAGGGGGAAAAAACTCCAATTCTTTGAAAGGTTACCTATAGTTCAAGTTGAGTGTGGGCCTTTACATGAGCTAAACTTGTCTTTCAATAATTACATAAAGAAAATGAATCTAAGTTATTCTTTCTCTGTGTGTATATTTTATTTCATCTGAAACTGATCTTATGGCTTCTGAGATTTTGGGAGGAGAAGGTGTCCATCCAAATGTACAAAATGTCATTAAGTCAAATGACAAATATTTCTGTTTTAGTGCATATTACATTTCTAAGCAATATTCATGAAATTTTATTAAAATAAAAAATGCATACATTGACATAAGAGGAATCTTAATAAATGATTTCATATCTTTAAATTTTTAAGATATATGTTGAATATTAAATTATTGCATATTATATACTAAGTAACAAAAGCAATGATTTAAAAGAGTGGCAAAGGCTAAGTTAAATAATGAGAGCCACAGAAGAAAAGGAGAGAAAATAACTTGAACTCCAAATAGAATTTCTAGATACCCTGATAGAGGAATAAACTCATTAAAAGAAGCAGCATTTCATAGAAACTAGGTAATATATTTTCAGCTTGAACCCAACAGGTACTATTTTTGAACTTCTTGGTGATACATAAGATAGAATTGGCAAAGGAAAACTCTTCTGCTCTGTATGTAGGTTGATGGAAAGTGTTAGCTAGATGACAGAGAACAAGATAGCTTTATTTTATGTCTTTAAACATTAGAAAACTATAACTTTAAGTATAAAGGCTTTTATACTCTACTAACCTATTTCTATAACTATTATTTTATAAAATAGAAAATATTAATTTCTTCTTCAAATCTCCTAAAATTATAAAAAATAAATTCAAATGTAAATGATCAAAAATTGTACCTAAAATGCACAATGCAAGGGTATATTTCAAAATAACAAAGAGTAAATTTAAAATATCTTATCACAAAAAAATAAGTAAATGAGGTGATGGTGATGTAAATCAATTTGATTTAAACATTCACATTGTGTATCAAATTATCACATTGGATGTGATGTGTGATCAAATCATCACACCCCGTAAATGTATATAATTATGATTTTAATTAAAAATTAATAAAAATAAATAAATTGAACTTTTAAGTCCAGAGTGGGAGATGTCAGAATGTGTTAGCTTCATTACACCTGCTCGTGATTACACAGTACCCAAAAGTTGACCACACAAAGAATGACTTAGGAATCTATCATTTATATAGAAGAAATTTGGTAAGTGAAATGAGTTAGAAGATATAGAAAAAGTTTTGTAGATTTAAGGGAAATTTTTATTTTCTGATTCATAGAATGATATGCTCTTGCTTCTGGTACCTCTCACTAGTATTTAAGAGTAATATGTGGGTCAACACAGACGGACCTTAAAAACAATGCCAAGTGAAAGAAACTAGTCATAAAAAGCATATATTGTATGATTCTCTTTATATGAACTGTGGGAATATTCAAAGCTATAGAGGCATAAAGTACATTAGCAGTTGCTAGGAAGGGCAGACAACTACTAATGGGTATGGGATTTCTTTTGGGGAGGGATGAAATGTTCTAAAATTAGATAGTGGTCATAACCACACAACTCAATAAATATGCTAAAAATAAAAAATGGAATTGTAATGGTAAATTGTGTGGAATGTAAATTATATCTCAACGAACTATAAAAAGACATGGCGGTCATCTGGGGGTATGCAGGCAATGATTTTAATGTAGTCTTTTATTGGCTAATTAAACAACATGTTTAATACTATCATTTATTTTAAACATTGTCTCTTATACAATATTCTACATAATACATAGCACCTTTATATATATATTATTTTCCTTAAATTCATAGTAATCTTTTTACTTAAGTCATTATTCTCCTTCCAAGGAAAATGATATTAAGGCTTAGAAAGAGGCATTGAAAGATTATTCGGTTTCATTGTTAACGGATCTAGTGAGCTCGTATTTAGGACTCTTCTCAGGTAAAATCTCATGGTCACTCCTGACATCACAGATGATTCCTCAAAGGTTTAACTGGGAGGAGCACACGAATGAATAGGAATGAAATAGAGTCAGGATACTGGAGAGGACAGCTTTTGGCTGTAACTGCTATCTCTAGAACAAAATGTGGATGGCACAGAATAGGAAGTGAGTTGCAATTTTTTGTTTACTTTCTATGCTCATAGCACCAATGTAGAAAGAAACTACTGAAAAAGGAGTTAAGATTAGAGAGAATGCTGTTTTACATGAACATTGACAGTATAATTGCTCCTGTAAAATTTAAAAGTAAGAATGTCAGAATGCATAGGATGGAATAGAGTTGAACTTTTCTAGAAAATTTATTAGTATGAGAGATATAAATAAATTATATAAAGGTCAAATATTCCTATGTTTCTCGATAAGGGCCATTAGAATAGTTCTTGCAAACGAAATAAAAACAAAAAATGAAGAATATCATTTCTATACCGAAGAACTGAAAAACTGATGTACCTCCTTTATCTTGCTGCATCTTGCTTATCTCCACCTCATGGAGCTTTATATTTTTAATTTCAGGTTAACATGCAGGTACAAGCAACTAGGTTATAATATTTGCATTTGTTAGGTAGACTCCCTATTGTAGTTGTGTCGCACACCCAAAAAGCATGCCATATACCCTTGTGCCAATTTAGTGGGGAGCACACCAAATACACTCCCCCTTTTCCTCCCTGCCCCCAATTGAGTTTTTCTTTTATGTGGTCATATTAGATCATCTACTGGTTTCATGTTAGTGTGAAGCACATTGGATAATTACTTTTCCACTCTTGTGATACTTTACTCAGAAGAGTGTGTTTCAACTCTATCCAGGTTAATATAAAAGATGTAAAGTTTCCATATTTTTATGGATGAATAGGATTCCATAGTGTACATATACCATAGCTTGTTAATCTGCTTCCTGGGTTGATGGCATTTAGGTTGTTTCCACATCTTGGCATTTGTAAATTAAGCTATGATAAGCAGTCTATTGCAAATGTCCTTATGATAAAATAATTTTTTTTCTTCTCAGTAGATGCCTCATAATGAGATTTCAGAATCCAAAGGGAGGTCTAATTTGAATTTTTTAAAGTATTCTCAATACTTTTTTCCAAAGATGCTACATTAGTTTCGGTCTGACCAATGTCCCATCATCAACAATGGAAAAGTATTCTCTTCTCTCCACATTGACACTACCATCTGCAATTTTTGAGAATTTGTGATGTGGGATATTCTTACTGATGTCTAGTGATAGCTCAAGATTGTTTTGATTTTTATTTCTCTGATGATTAGGGACAATGAGCATATTTTCATATCTTTGTTAGCCATTCATCTGTCTTCCTCAGAGAAAATTCTGTTCATGTCTCTTGCCCAGTGATAGATGGGATTGCTAACTCATTTTTTTGTTGATCAATTTGAGATCTTTATAGATCCTAGTTGTCAAGATTTTGTCAAATTCGTAACATGCACACATTTTTTTTCCCCATGCTTAAGGTTGTCTATTTGCTTGAATTGTTTCCTTAACTGTTCAGAAACTTTTCAATTTTATTAAGTTTCAGTTGTTTATTTTTGTTGTTGCAGTTGCTAAAATCTTCATCAGAAATATTTTCACCAATCCAAGATCATCAAGAGTTTTTCCTGCACTTTCTTCTAAAATTTTTTATCATTTCATATCTTAGATTTAAATCTTTTAACCATCTTGAGTCAATTTTTCTGGGTGGAAAAAGGTACAGGTCCAATTTCAGTCTTTTACATGTGGTTATCAAGTTCTCCCAGCACCATTAGTGAATAGAGATTCTTTTCTCCACCATATGCTTTGGTTGGGTTTATCAAAAATCAGATGGCAAGTAGAGACTAGTTTCATCTCTTGGTTTTCTATTCTGTCCTATATGTCAATGTCTCTATTTTTGTACCAATACCATGCTGTTTTGATCACTGTGAACTTATAATATAACCTAAATGCCTGGTAGAGTGATGCCTTTGGCTTTTTTTTACCGCAAAGAATTGCCTTGGTTATACGTTTTTTTGTTTTTGTTTTTTTTCTGATTCCATAAGATATAAAGAATTTTTTCTAGCTATTTGAAGTATGATGTTGGTATTTTAACATGGAGCTTTCGATTTGTATTAAATAACCATGAGCTGAAGGAAGCCTTCTGACTCACACTACGTCTTTTTTAATGTTAAGCAACTAAGATTTTAAATTTTATGTGTTCTTGCAGAATAGCTTATCCTATGCTTGCCAACTTGAAGTTAAATGTTGTTGCCTTATTATTTTTTTTTAATATGTGGCATTTGTGTAGAAATTGGTGAAAGCTATAGAAAACTTAGAGGCTCAAAAGATGGCAATCCACAATATGCCCAAGCAAAACTAGTATTGTTGCCTGAGGTAGCATGGATGTCAGAATGCTTTTTGTATTGAATACTTTGGAATAAGTTCAGCAAAGTACTAGTACTAGTACTAGTATTAGGAAAGAATTAGCTGAGCTATAAAAGCAAAGGTAGAAAGAAACAGAGAGACCCTTAAATTTAGATGCTTGCTCAATTCAAAAATATTTCTAGAAAGTTGATTATTACTGTACTTGAGCAATAAAGGCCAAATAGACTTAGTCGATGCAGAAAAAGAGAACAATTTAGAGTTTTTTTTTTTTTTTTTTTTTTAAGCCTGAAATCTCGAACCAGGAGATGGGAGATAAAAGGGTGGGAAAACAAAAGAAAACAAAGAAATGAGGCAGGTCTGAGACAGGCATCTCTAAAGTCTTTTGGGTATAGTTACTGACACACTGAATTGACTAGAAGAAAGACTGATTAGAAAGGTAAGACTTGAAGACAATGCCTTCAATCATTTAATATATAAAATAACCCTTGGAACTTTGATAATTCTCAATTAAAACTGGACTTAGAGAACTGTGCATCTCCCAAGATGAGCATATTCATCAACTCTCACATTTATTTTAATCAAGAAAGATAATAGAAAGGGATGAAACTTCCAGAAAGAGAATCCAGGTACTAAAAAAAATTTCAATTTTAGAGTTTACCAGAGAGCAGAATTATGGAGTAATGGAAATGAATGTTTTCTATTTCTGGGGAGGGGCCTTCACAGTGTTTGCTATATCTCTTACTATCATGTTCACTGAATAAGAATAAGAATTTTCTCCTGTTTTATTGTACAATTTGTATTTTTAGTTCACAAGGCATTACATTCATAGGAAACACATTTAGACCTCTGCTTGCTTCCTAAGGAAGTAGAAGAAGCAAATACTTCTTTTATGCTGTGTTTCTTATGGAGGTATATGGACATATGGAAACTCTAAAATAGTATACAAAGCCTTACATTTTTCTCCTCTCACACATCTTTAGATTAATCATTAATCTAGGTGAAGTTTTATCAATTTTATTTTTCTTTTCAAAGAACCAAGTTTTTATTTAATTTTCTGAACAATTTTTTTTGTTTTTAATTTCATTTGTTTTCTGATTTAATTTTGTTTTTTTTTTTATCTTCTGCTGGGTTTGGGACTGGATTGCTCTTCCTTTTCCATTTCTTTATGATGATTCATTAGATTGTTGTTGTGCTCTCTTTCTGTTTATCTCATGTAGAAATCTAATGCAATAAAATTTCCTCTTAGGACTGCTTTTGCAGTGTCCCACAAGTTTTAGTAGCTTGTGTCTTCATTGTTATATTCCAGGAAGTTAATGATTTCCTCCTTTATCCCTTCCCTGTCATTCAGTGTAAGATTATCTAGTTTCCATGTCTTTGTGTGGGGATGAAATTTTTTTTGCCTTGAGTTCCATCTTTATTGCCTTGTGATCTGAGAAGATATGAAGTATAATTTCAATTCTTTTGATTGTGTTGAGTTTTGATTTGTGTCCTAGAATATTATTTATTTGGATAATGTTCCATGGGCTCATGAGAAGAACATATATTACCTTTGCTTTGCAATGGCTTATTCTGTATATGTCTATTAAGTACCTTTGTTCTAGAGTTTCATTTAAGTCCTTTGTATATTTGTTTAGTTTCTGTTTAGAGGATCTCTCCAGCTCTGTAAAGGGAGTATTAACATCTCCTACTATTATGGTATTATAAGAAATCATATTGCTCAGACCAATTAAGGCCTGTTTCATAAATCTGAGAGTATTTAAGTTAGGTGTATAAGTATTTAGACTTGAAATATCTTCTTCTTGTATCATTCCCTCACCCAATCTGAAGTGTCTTTGTCTTTTTTGACTTAGTTACTTTAAATCCATTTGTATCTGAAAATAAAATGGTAAGCTCTTCTTTCTTCTGATTTCCATTTGCCTGAAATACGGTTTTTCTTCCCTTCACCCTGAGTCTTACTTGTCTTTCAAGGATAGGTGTGTTTCTTGGAGACACTATCTGATGGGGTTGTGCTTTTTTAATTTTTATCCAATCAACTAACCTATGCCTCTTCAGTGGTGAATTCAAGCCATTTGAATTCAAGCCTAACATTTATTGAGAGAATTGATAATTGTGGTTGATTCCTATTCATCTTATTTGCTTAGTTTTATCTTTTGTGTCATTGTGGAAGCTAGGTTTTGAACTTTAGTGGTCCTTTGTGATGGTCCATGTGGAGAATAAGTTAAGTATTTCCTGTAGAGTTGGTCTTGTGCCAAACTTCCTTACTGTTAGCATATCAGTAAAAAAATTCATTTTTATATCAATTTTAAAGCTTAGCTTAGCAGGACATTGAATTTTGGGCTGAAAATTGTTTTGTTTAAGAAGGTTAAAGTTAGATAACTACTTTCTTCTATCTTGAAAAGTTTCATTTGAGAAGTCTGCTGTCACTCTTGTGGATTTGCCCTCTCTAGGTCAATTGTTGCTTCTGGCTGATTGACTCCTTGAATTCCTTAAGCTCCACCATATCCTTTTTTATTCTTCATAGCATTCATCCATTATTTGCTTCTGTTTTGCATTTCCTGTTGGTTATTTTCTACCTTTTCCACTTTCTCAGCAATTTCCTTTGTTGTTTTTACCACCCATATTTTAAATTCCCTTTCTGTAATTTCAAACATTTCTTTATAGGTGGAATCCTCTGCAGTAGCAATATCATGATCCCCAGGGAAGGTTGCTCAGTTCTGTCTTTTCATGTTGCCAGGATTTTTCTTCTGTTTCTGCCTCAGGGTTGTTGGTTTTTTTGTCTATTTCCTTACCCTACATTTTCCTTTCACTTTCTCCTGCTCTTTAGGTTACCTTGTCTCTGACAAAAGGTATTGAAGTGTTCTTTTGGTATAGAACTAAAAGGACAAAAAGATTGATGCACAAGAAGGGAGAAAAGATAGAAAAATGGAAAAGAAAAGGGAAAGGGGGAATTAAGAGGAAAGACTGCAAAAAGATGAGAGGAACAGAAAGAGATAGGAGGAATAGTGGTGTTCAGCAGGTTGCTTTGACCTGTACCCATAATTCCTAGCCTCTGGGGAGCTGTGTATGGTTGGTCCCTTGAGGTTAAGAGCTGTTTACCAGCCTGAGCAGAGATAAGACCCCACTTCCACCAAATGGAGGAAAAAAAAAAAATCCTAGCACTTTGTCATAGAGGGGAATGATCTATAGCATCCTTCAAGGCTAAATCTAGAAGGATCCCCTAGACCAGAAGATCAAGGTCTCCTTGATCCAGGCCAATTCTGTGGCACCCCAGACCAAGCCTAAGAGTGAGGTTCTGTCCCAGAAATGGAATAAAGATTGACAATGAATAAAATAGATTAGGAAAAAAATAATAATAGATATATATATAAAGAAAATTGAAGTAAAATTATATAAGATGTAGAAATAGTATATTTCATAGAAGTTATTGAGAAATTTATGTGGGAAAGATAAGTAGAGAAATTTTTACATAAAGAGAGAGAAAAGGAAAGAAATTGAAAGGAAAGAAAGAATAAAGGAGATAGGGAAACTGTAGCAAAAAAGGAGCCCTTGTTATTGAAGAAAATAAAAATGGAAAAATAAAAATATTATAAAATGAAACAAAACTAACAAAGAAAACCTTAAGGGATAAAATTTGAAAAAAAAAAGAATAACAAGAGCACAAATACTAGCAAAAATGCAGCCCTTACTCTTGAAGAAAGAAACAATGAAAAATCATAATTGTAAGAAAAGGACAAAAAAAATTAGGGAAAAAAGTGAGAACAAATTTTCAAAAAAAAGGAAAAAATGGATTCATATTTCCCTATATTTCCTGGACAACAGGTGACATTGTAGACTATGAGATGGTAACCATGAAGCTGATACAAGCTGCATAACATGGGAGCTGGAAGCCTCTATTTTGCCTAAGAGACCTATCTGATTTCTTTGCCTATGGGCCCCACAGAGTAGGAAGCCTTAAGCTCTCATCAGACTACTTAACAGACATGCCTCAACCTTTCAAAACTGTGTCCCTCGGCCACACAGTGGCTTTCCTGAGAAAGCATGTATCACTCAAGTCTCCCATGGGTGACTGCCATCAGGTGCACTAGTGATTTTTTTAAAAGATAAAATATGATAGAGCGTGATGAAAATTATTTGGTGTAAATGGCAAAATTAATAATACATAAAAAGAAAAGGAGATAATTATCTTTCATTAATCAAAGACAACGCAATCTGTCATGTAGGTAAGACTTTTGGCATAGCAAAGGAACAAAGTCCAGGAAGATAGAGAAACATGGGTATAGGGACTAATAGGATTGTAGATATTTGTGGGGAAGTATATAAAATTCCTATTAAGATTATTATCACTTTTTCAAGCAAAATAAGAAACAGGGGTATCATCTAAAAATAATAAGAAAAAAAGAATTACTGGAGATTTATGAAGAGAGAGTAGATATTGTTGGGAGTGTGCAGAAGATGTACAATGATTACATGACAACACTAATTATCACCTGAGGTTTGAGATAATTATACAAAGCAGGACAAGTTAGTACGGTTCTGCTTCAGTCACATTGTAGATGCTGAGTGAACAGAGAATTGTATTTGTCTAGAGTTAAGCTTTTTCTAGCTATGTGCTTTGGAAAGAGTGTGTCAAGGCTATAGGGTAAAATTAAAGATAAATTCTAATGGAGAATCATAAAATCTCAGCTAGAAAATTATGCCAAGAAACACACAAAGAACAGAAAAATGCAGTATGTCAATGGAAGCAATCTCATCAATATGGAAAAATGTTTAACTGAGAGGATTTAAGAATTTGTCTAGAAATTTGCAAATGGAAATTAGGTCTACAAAGGTGTATAAGATTACTGGAAATGTAGTCCTAAGGTCAATGAGATAAAAATGAAAAGAGTTACAGGAATAGACCTCATTTTGGATATCAAAATTATTTAATATAAGAATTATGATAGAAGCATTGGAGAGAGAGTGAGAGAGGAGGGCGAGAGAAAGGGAAGTATGAGAGTGCTCTGTATTAAGATATTAAAGAAATAATGGGAGTCACACACAGTGTGTAAAAGG